>PVJH01002644.1:0-162570 GCA_004026705.1 Nesogale talazaci | reverse complement strand
CCTCCACCCCTTCCTCACCGTGTCACGTACCTGAGGAAGTTGCTGTCCACGCTCACATGTTCTAGAAGGGGTTTACTTTTGCTCGGGATTATAGAACATGACAAACTAGGTATTTCAGGAGATAATTGAAAGAGGTGCCGAAGGTCCAAGATCCTTTCCCCCTCTAAGACTGCTTTCCCCTTTGGACAGGAGACATTTGGGCTGGGTAATGGCAAACTTTTTGCATTTCAACGCCCACCCTGGGACCCACTGATTCTGACTCCTGCCAACCCTCCAGGACAGAGTAGAACCATGCTACAGGTGCCCAAGGGAGGGGCCTTTCCTTTCTTCCTGTCCCCCCCAGTTCTATATGTAGACATTCCAAGGGCAAGTTTGTTTGAGAAAATGATTGTTCTGTCAGAAATGGCATGGTTAGTGGGATAATCTAAGAGACCTCTTCTTTTCTTTTTAACAGATGCCACTGACACATCTTACACACACACACACACACACACACAAACCATACGTACACCACACACATATCACACACATCCAGCACATGCATTGCTACAGATACACTGCACACACAACACACATATACTGCCCCCCAACACACATATAGCACCCATGTCACTTGCGTATGCCACACACATGGGGTACACGTACCACATATATCCCTACACACACTACACACACTAACCCACACATGTATTACACACCAAACACCACACACCCTCCTCCATAGATATGACACACACACACACACACGCACACACACACACGGGAAACAGCTGAGCTAGTAGGGCATTTGGGGAAGGCTCTTTTCTGAACAAGAGAGAGGGCTGAGTCGTTCCCTTGGGGCCAGGCATAGCTGGGATGATTCTGGCAGTCCAGCTGTGATCTACTTTCCTGCAGGCCTCGGGGTTGTACAAGGGGATTCCAGGAGCTTCATATGAGCAGTTAGGCCCAGTATGCTGAGGCTGCCTGCCAATAAGGCGACCTCTCTCAGGTCGGCCGCATTGCCTGCTGACCGGACTTGGCGGGTCCGCACCGGGGCCTTCCTGGCATCCGGATCATGTGAGAGTCTTGTCTCCTTTGGCGAGAGCCTCCGCCGCCAGGCGCTGTGAGCATGATCGCGTCAGATGGGTTCACCTGCTCGTGCCAGGGCCGCAATCCAGGCAGCCCTCCCGCCAGCCTGCTCGTGGCTGACTGACACACGGGCAGCTGTGCCATCCCGTGCTTCTGCTGCGCAGAGGCGGACCCCGTGCTGCTGCTGCGGAGCACCTAGGTTCTGGAGAAAGAGCCAGAAGGGAAGGCGGAGGAACCCCGCGGAACGGACAGCGCGGGGCAGTCACGAGCAGACAGGGAGTGTGGACCCCGCTCAGGAGCGCAGCTTGCGGGGAACGAGCGAAGGTGCCTAGGCCCGGACCAGGAGGGTTCCAGGAGAGTGTCTGCCCGCCCCGTCATGGGAAGAACCAAGCCGATTTCTCAAAATAGCTGTACTCTGAGGAATTATTCCTTGTGCTTAGTTAACACCTTTGCCACTTTTTAGGGTCATAAAGCTTTCTTTACAATAAAACAATTAATGTGTTGCATGGTAGTTGGTTTAAATATGATATATATATATATGTATATATATATATATCCACCTGGAAACTTTGTCTATCTTCTGTTATTTATTAAAAAATAGATTTAGGAATTTTAACAGTCTGGAAGGAACGGGCCTCAGAGGGAATGAGATATGGGAGAAACAGCAGATCTGGTTGTCCAAGCTGGATGGCAGGAACCTGGGTCCGTGAGTTTCATGACAGCAGGAAGAACGCCAGATGCCCCCCCTCCCCCTCCTCCCCCCCATCCCCCCGCCCTCCACTATCACTAACATCACACATAGATGTCAGCAAACTTTCTGTAAAGGAACAGAGAGCGAATGTTCTAGATCTTGGGGGCCATACAGTCTAGATGACTACCTGAGACTGCCACGCTGGCTGACGTGAGCACAACACTGCTTCCGGAAAACAGCAATTTCCCTCAACGGGCCCAGGACTGGATTAGCTCTGAGGTCGTCATTTGCTGAACCCGATCTTTGGAAAGGCCTAGTATCTAGGGGATGCTTAATAAATATCAATGAATCAATATGACTCCTTGCCCCACCAGGCCCTGAAGAGATAATGAAGATGTCTGAGGGAGACCATTGTGGTCTTCACTGCGGTCCTCACTGCCAACAGGACCTCCAGTCAGGAGTTGTTGCAAGGGTCCCTCCAGGGGCCACGAGCCTTCCGCCTGGTAAGAGGGCAGGTGTGAGGGCCAGAGACCGAGCCCAGGTGATGGCATGGGTTACAGGGAAAAGAGGAAATCAGGAAAGGCTGGAATGAGAGAGAAGTCCCATTTTCCAGGCCCTGCCTCCCCTGCCCGGAAGCACGCGGCAGCGTACAGAGGCCGGTTCCAAGTGCAGAGGCCTCTCCTTCCAATTCTGCTGCTTGACTTACTACTTGGCCTTTTGGCCGGGGATTTCCCAAACCCTCTTCATCAGCCAAGAATCTGATTCTCTGTTTTCCTTTTGCATTTCAGCTTTCAGGTTTGCTTTGAGGCCAGGAGTTCTGCATGTCTGAGATTTCGGATTGTGCTCTAATGGGAAGAAAACTGGGAGTCAAGTGGGATGTGTTTTGTGGGGCGGAGTGGGGGAGAAGGAAAAAATGTACTTGTTTATGTATCAAAATACTATACAACGATGGGAAGGGTTCTTTGATCCAGGGCTTTTCACATTGCCTCGGGGGAAGGGCCAGTGTTATGCTCCCTAATGATTGTTGCTGAGATATAATTCCCACTCCATACAGTTCCTTCATTGAAAGAGCCAATGAGTTTTTTTAAATTACATTTAGAGAAGGGTGCAACTGCATGTTAAGAACAATGGATATTATCTAGCAGTGACCTTTTGGGATTATACATTTGGGGTCCCAGGGAACTGATAGGAGCAGGTTGTCTGACTGGTGCCGACAGTGCATGCTGCGTTTAACACCGTGGAAGGAAGCCTCCCTGCCCCTTTCTGGTTCCTCAGAGACTATGGCCCTTCCAAGGTCAGCTAGTGCCTGCATTTGGATGTACTTTGGAATCACCAGTCGTTGGCACACAGAGGACCCTACCTCCTGGCTGACCGTCAGAACTATGGAAGCCTCCCCTGTAGCCTTGAACTGAAAACACATTTCCCAAACAGCACTTAGGAACATTCCTCTTGTCTCCAGGTCCTCACTGGGTCGCTAAGCCTCTTCCTCACATTTCCACCTAGAATCGGATAAATTACCCTGAAAAACAAGGTTATGTGGTTTGGATCCTGATTTCTTTGAGCATGGCTCATGACTTTGAAATTTATAAACACAGACAGCTGTCTTCCCAGATGACCTACCAAATCATATTCCCCTAGAAAGCAGAGCTCAATTAGATGCTTAAAGCATCAGATAGCGAAAGGGACTAGATGATTTCCTGCCTGCTCCCTCCCTCTTCCTGTCCATCTCTTCCCATCTTGGACAAAGGGCTGTGTCTGACATGCTTGTTCCAACCACACTGAAGAATACCCGGTTCCGTCAATACGTTCCCAACAATTAATAAGAAGGATTAAAAAGATAAACAGAAAATACTAACTTAATAGCAATGGATTTCAAGTCAGAAAACCCCAGAAATATGACAATCAACAGTGATAATATCGAGACCACGGTCTTTCATATCTAATTATCAAGCAATTAATTAGCATGTGTCTGGCAAGGCCTCAAGAGCTTGATTTGGATGAAGTCTTTCAATTCTCACAAAAGCCCTGTGAGGCAGGGGCTAGTATGGTCCTCATCGGACAGAGATGGAAACAGACTTGGAGGAAGGAAGTAACAGAATCGTGTAGCTAATTGTGTAGCTGGGTTTTGCACTCAGGATTGTCTTCTTCTCACGTGTGAGACCCGTGCCTGTGTCTTTCTTGTGTGCTCGTCTCATTCAAGAATCCGTCCTTCCAGATGTTGGTGAGGCCCCGCAGAAAGGTGTTTCGGGGAGACAGGCCTGAGCCGAGAGGCAGGTGGTGTGAGTTTTAAGGTGGACGCTGCTTACTGTCATGGGATGTGAAGCTGCATGAGGCCCTCCCCTTGTCCGAATCTCATTCATCCTCGAGAAATTTAGTTGGCTCAACTGAGCCGTCCAAGTGTCCTCTTGTGTGGATGATTGGAAAATTCCAATCATCTCTGACTGAATTGCACTCATTGACTACTCTCCCATTTTCTCCTGGTTGACAAATAGCCATTCATCTTTCAAGACCTGGTTTGCCTAGCCCCAGACTCTCCTGTTTGCGGTCTTCTCTGAACCCAGCGAAGATCAGCCTTTCTCCTCTCGGTTCCCTACACCCTTGCACAAATGTCTTCTTTGGAACTTGTGATTGTATTCGCAGACGGATCACAAACTTCTCCAGGGAAGAGACTTGCTTAGGCACCGCAGTGACCCTCGCATTTAGCACGGTGCTGCCCCATAGGCACTTGCCTTGGACTTAAGGCTTGTCCAACTAGTAATGATGCCCTTTCACCATCAGATCGGCTAGGTGGCGCTGCAGCCCACGCGCATGGAGTCTGCAGGCCATGGGCAGTGTAATTGCAGGTCCTGGCAGCAGGGGTGGTAGGTAGCTTCTGGCCAAGCTGGGAGATGTCTGGGCCAGAAGGCCCGGAAAGTTGAATTTTCCATTTCCCCCTCATTCTCATCTTGAGTTCTGTTCGGATTGGGTTCTTTGAGCTTCCCATTCCTTGACATCTCTGAAGGATGAAGACTTGCCCTCTCCCGGGCTGCAAGATAGCAGGGTAATTTAGAACATTCCTTTCCTCTCTCTTTAGACGGTTCCAAATTCTAGGTATGATCTGTTGATTCTTTGCCATGTGACTCTTCGGGGGGGGGGGGGGGGGGGGGTGGGAAGGAGCATACAGAGAACATTCAGCTCCTTTAGGAAATATTTCTGACCCACACACGTTCTCTCCATTTGCCTCTTTTTCTATCTGCTTGGTTTTCTGTGTTTACCTTTATTTTCCAACGTATGCCCATGCCTCCCCGCTCTTAGCAAAAGGGAAGTCGAAGTCTGCTGTGGTTGAGGGCACTGACGCTGGAGCCCCTCGGTCTGGACTCAAATCCTGCCCTGCTGCTTGCTCGTTGTGTGACCTTGGACAAGTTACTTAACCTCTCCATGACTCAGTTTCCTTATCTATACAATAGGATCACAATGTCAAAGTCCAAACCCGTTGTCATGGAGTTGAGTACTAACATCTGCCTAAATGTGTTTTTTTTTTTTTTAACACGGTGAAGAAAGTCTAAGTCTTTTATTTTTAAAAGGGTGGTATGGCAGTTACATACTCTCCTGTCAACTTGCGAAGGGGTGGAATTGAGCCTGTCAATCAGGTTGTAATTTGATGACCTCATTTGGGAGGTGCAAACAGAGATAACTAGCTCACTGGAGGCTAGAAACAGCCTCACTCCCGGTGAGACATTTCTGCTGATAAGACCCATGGAGATATGCTAGAGACCTGGCATTGGAAGAACCACATGGAGACCCCTGCCAGCGCTGAGATGCTTTCCTTGTCACTGAAACCACAGGACTTTCCACCCACTGGTCTGTGTTCTTCCTGCATTCGGCATTACTGCATGTGCTTCCCTAGTCTGGAAGGGGACTTTATAGATTGGTAGCAGACAAATGGACTGATATTGCACTTATGGACTTGATCTGGACTAGGCTGGGATATTTTTCTCAAAGTTCAATTGCTCTTGTGTATGAAGCTCTTTCTTATACACACATGTCTATGATGTCTACCCAGACTAACACAGGTAGTAAACAAGATGTCCATGAAGTGTCTGTTATAGAACTTAGCCTTGGAATTCATTAATTATCTGCTGAATGGTTAGGTCATAAATCCCTAGTCCCTGGAAGCTGCTTGCCATACGCCAGGGGCTCAACAAAAGCTTTTGGAAGGACAAAAGTTGGTTTTGTTTCTCTTTGACAGTAAAAAAGAACTGAAACAATGATATGTAATTGGCTGCTCATTTAAATTGGGTAGGGTTTAAAACATCGTGATGAAGAATAAGGCACAGAATAGGAGTCACAGTGGTGTAGGGATTTCGGATTGCACTGCGAAGCACAAGGCCAGCAGTTGGAAGCCACCAGCAGCTTCTTCGTAGAAAGATGAGTCTGTCTACTCCCACGAAGAGGGACAGCCTTGGAAACCCTGGGGTCGTTCTTCTCTGTCCTATGGGTCCACCAGGAGTCAGTTGATTTGATGACAGTGAGTTCCATTTGTTTGTTGGTTTGGAGGGCATGGAATGGGCGCTTTCATCCTTTGCTGGAGGAGGTAAGATGGCACAACCTCTCTGAAAAGCAGTTTGGCAAGATGTAGAGAGAATCTGCACAACTAATTTAAACAAAGCGTGCATGAAATTTAAGTATAAGAATGTCGTTAACAGCAGTGCGTATAATGTTCAAAAGTCACCCACAATTGAACCTGAAAAATACTAAATGGCTAAATAAATGATGACAAGATTAAGTGGTGAAATAGCCATCTAGCAAGCAACATCTCCTTATGAAATAGCCAATGGCATTGAGAAATGATCCTGATAAATGCTTACATACTAGAAAGTCGTCTACCAAATTGGGCATACAGAATGAATATATCATTTAAGCTCTCTAAGTCCAATTTCCTCACTTGTAAGATTTAGATGAGAATAGTAGTTGCTATCACATAAGCTGGTTACAAGGAATGAAAAAACAAAACAAACAGAAAAGGCGTGGGCATAAAAAGTGCTGGGTATGGGGATAAGGATCAATACATGTTAGTGCCTGTCATCAAACACACACACTAGGAGACACATAGGAAGGCCCTACAGCACAGTTCACTCATGCTGCTTCATCTCAGGGGGTGGGGGTGATAGATGTTTTAATTTTCCCTTTCTTATAATATAAGATGTATATAATATAGGGAAGAGAGTGTCTGAAGGTAGGTGCTCTATAAAAGGTAGCTAGTATTATTCCACTTTCTCCATCTCTACAGCTTTAATAACAAACATATTACTTTCGGGTGACAGTCACATAGCAGTCATGTCAACAGTTTGCATTTGTAATTCATCAGACTGACCCTAACAGAATAGCCCCTCCATGGAACAAGCTTTGGGACAATCCCTGAGGGTGGATAGCAAGGGGGGCTGACAGTGGACCTTTCCTCTTTAGCTGGGAACCCAGTCGCAGTCGTCATCTTCTTTAAGACTCCCCCAAATAGTCCTTCCCTGTGGCCATTCCCACTCTGTTGGTTTTGATAACACATTTTCTCTGAGTCACTTGTTTCCATGTTGCCGTGTCTTCCTCTGACATTCCTTTTGCATGAAAAATTCCGTGACCATCTCCACTGCCTTCCTTTGATTTTACCCCACCCCGTCTTTCTTTTCCCATCCAGAACACATGACGATGGCTCCCCCGCCCCCTCCACTGGAAACCAAGTCAAGATAGTTGATGATAACATTTCTTCCTCTTTTAAGTACAAATAAAAATTAAGTATATGAGTAAGGAGGGATTACAAATCAGAGAGGAAAGTATGACTAATTTGATGAAAGGTATTGAGAAATTTGATCAACTATTTTTTTGGGAGGGGGTGGGGGGAGGGGTTAGTTTCTTATGGCATACTACACAACAAAATACATTCCAGATGGATGACAGAATTACAGCTAGGAAAACCTGAAGGAGATACTGAGGTCTATCTCATCTCAGGGTGGAGAAAGGTTGTCTAAAGGCAAAGGTATGTGTGTCTAAATAGACATCAAAACCTCCTCCAAATCCACAAATCCGAAACCAAATGGGAAGAAGAGAAACAAAACAAAGCAAAAGAACACTTGACAACAAAGATTTGATTCTGGGCTGAGCCGCAGTGGTGTAGTGGTTGAGTGCGGGACCGCTGCTGGGTTGGCGGTTCAAATCCACCAGCAGCTCTCCAGGAGCAAGGCTGGGCCTCCCACTCCCACCAAAGGGCAGTGATGCTCTCCCCCAAAAGATTTGATTCCTTAAGATAGTTCTTCATTTTTTAAAAAATAAATCGGTGATAAATTTTGCATACATCAGTAGAAAAGTGAGGGGAGGTACAGTTAAAAGATTAAGTGACAAAAAAAAAGATTAAATGACAAGAAAGGGGCAATGATGACAGGAGTTTATGAAGAGTCTCGCATTCTATGTGGAGCCTAGTGAACCCTACCAGGCAAACTGAGGCCCAGAGAACAGGGAAGGGACTTAGACGGTCACTCAGTGTGAGCGCTGCCCTGTGACCCAGCCCCCTGCCTTCTCCTGCTTTTATCTTCCCGCATCAGTTCATCCTGTCACACTCAGGGCTGGAGAGTAATAATTTGTCCTAGGCCCTGCCAGATGATAAATTGCACCTCTTGAGTAGGAAGGATGCTCTGTGCTGCTCTGGGGGCAGCGTGGCAGAAGACAGAGAGCTGTTTGTGAGAGACACAAACAAGGAGTTTGGAGACCAGGAGCAGTCTGAGGACAAGGTCCTGGTGGATCGCTTGCTTGATCACTTCCAGGTCTGAGGTCCTAAAGTGCAGGAGAAATCTCAGTTTGCCGATTGGGAGTCTGACGTGCACGGATGTCAAATGAAATCGTTCGAGGTGACTGAAGAAAGATCCAGGGTGTGATTCCTAACTCTTGGTCCCATGGTAGAGAAAACCAAAAGAGGTGGGGCTGACTAAAACATGACTGGGTGGCCCAGAAGCCTGCTCTGTGTCCAGTGTTCTTTTCTGTAGGGCTTACCCAAATCGTCCATCATCTTAAGAGCAAAGTAAAGCAATTGGGGGAAAGGCAGTTGAGAAATGGAGGTACATTGTCAAGAGTGAAGAAGACCCACAGACTTCTCCATCTAGAAAATACTGTATTTTGAAAAACTATTTGTAAATGTCCTTGTTGGTAGGCTTAGGAGGTCCTGTGCCAGTTATCCGTGTATACACATTAGTGTACTAACGACAGAGATGGTACTTGTCTTGACTGAGCTGAGGCAATCATGGTTTTTCTCACCATGTTTAATTTTTAAATGACCTCTGATTCTGTTTCGATCATAACAACACGCAAGCAGTCATGTCCTGATGCAAACCTAGATGGTACAGCTAGCGTATTGCTAGGAAAAAGGATAGGACATGAAACTCAATGAAATTTGTACAATTGAGGAGCTCCCCTAACAAAGGCAGAGTAAGAAAACAGTCTAAATTAGTTCTAGAAGGTCATTGCCACCAAAGCCTAAGTCTGCCGAGACAATATAAATCAAGAAGGACAAGTGAAACCACCCAAGAACCATGCTTTGCTGTCCAAGGTTATGTTTAAACTTGGCCAGGCCATGATTCTCGGTGGTTTGGCAGGTACTCTGTTCTCATCCTCCAGTTTGGAGGCAGTGTGAGCAGCCAATCAAACGAAAGGGGAGCTTCCTTGTGGGTGTGGCCTGCAGCCAATATATAGAGAGGTTCTGGCAGTGCTTGGCCTCTTTTGATCCTGCCTCGGACTCCTCATCCTTTGACCTGTAGTTCTTGAGAGGAGAGGAAGAAGTCTGCTGTTTGCTTGCAGATCTGGGCATTTGTCAGTTTCTATGACTTTCCTGATTATAGGTTCATCTGTCCCTGTCACCACAGGAGTCTGAAGACTGCTCCAGCCTGATGCTTGACCCATGGATCTGAGATTTGCTGCCCTCCATATTTATTTCTTTGAAATAAATCTTTCTCTGTGTATATATATGGTCGTAGTGCAGTGGTTCTCAACTTCCCTAATGCCACGGCCCTTTGATACAGTTCCTCATGTAGTAGTGAGCCCCCCCCAACCATAAAAATTATTTTTGTTGCTACTTCATATCTGTATTTCTGCTACTGTTATGGATCAGGTGACCCCTATGAAAGGGTCGTTCAGCCCCCAAAGGGGTTGCGACCCACAGGTTGAGAACCGCTGTTGTAGTGGCTTACTCTCGGGCTTCACAAAGTCACCTGTTGGAATCCACTGGCTGCCCCTCAGGAGAAAGATGGAGCTTTCTGTTCCTGTAAAATTTCGCATCTTGGAGTTCTAAAAGGGCAGTTCTACTCTGTCTGATAAGGTCACGATGAGTCAGCATTATTAATGAAATAGGGTATATATGAGTCAGAATTATTAACTAGTCAGAAGAGCTTACCTTGATAGCAGTAAAATTTAGTATATATATCTATATAAATATATTTATGTAAACTCTTTCCTTGTAAGGTAAAGCTAAAACTCAGGACGAAGGGGCCTCTGCCTAGAATCCAGGGGATGTGGCCAACACCTAGAGTCTTGGGTGCAGAGCGTTGTCCAGATGGTCCCAGAGACTAGAGAATTATTTTCAAAGCTTGGAAGCTAACATCATTTGTTCTGCTGGGCCTTGAACTTGCTTGATGTCTGTGAGTCCTTCTTTCCCTCTAATTTCTCTCATTTATAATAGTAATGCTTACCTTGTGCCTGCTCCACTATTATCCTTTGGAACTTGTATTCCAGATCTCACAGATGAGGAATTTTGCCTAACATGGATGTCTGACGTCTCACGTGTTTTTTGATTCAGATGATTTAGAAGATGTAATTTTGGAGTTGTAGTCAATGCAAGAATATTTGGGCTCGAGCTCAACAGAGAGAGACTCCACAAACATAAGGACCATGAGACTGAGAGACTTATCTGCAGCCAATCTGAGATATTCGTCATTTATTTTCACGGGGTGTGGCTTGGGGGCATAGCTTACACACTGGACAACAGCACTGGGTTCAGTGGTGGTCAGCTGGCCAGGAGAGCATCCACTAAGAGTGTTGAGGCTCTGTTTATACCACACAAATGTATATCCATCAAACCAAACAATGTATTACACTAGGCAATATTGAAATATTGAAGAGCAAGAATATCACTTAGAAGACTAAGGTGCACCTGACCTGAGCCATGGAACTTTCAATCACCTCTTCTTCTTTTCCCCAAAGATGCATGTGGATGTTGGTTCCTGCATCAGGAAGGACATGAATGAATCCATACAGTTGAGTTCTGATGCTGGCAAAGATTACTGCAAGTACCACGGGACTGCTAGAAGAACAAACAAATCTGTCTTGGAAGTACAATCAGAATGCTCCTTACAAGTCAGGGTGGCGAGGCTTCGTCACAGGGACTTTGGAGGTGCTGTCAGAAGAAACCAGTCCTGGGAACACATTCTCCTTGGTGATGGACATCAAACAAGGGCATCAAAAAGGAGGAGGAAGATCAAGGAGATGGATCAACACACTGACTGTGACAGTGGGTTCTGTGACAGCCACCTATTCTGGTATCAATTTGAGGATGAAGAGTGTAGGGGTGGAGTCTAGCCTGTCAATCTGGAGTTAGCCAATGAGACCTCTGTGTGGGCCTGGCCTTCTCCTTTGAGAATTCTGGGAAATGTGTTAATTCCTTCTTGGAGGTGGAGACACTGTCTCTCTTGTTTCACTTCCTGGGAGACACTCATCTGACAAGGTTGGCTCCCTGTGACACATTCCTGAGGAGAAGGACCTACCCTGATGCAGCCAGAACCTTGGATTGAGAGAAGTCATACGGAGACCCCTGCCTGTGCTGAGATGCTTCTATCGCTACTGGATACACAACTCTCTGCCATTCCATGTGCTTCATGAGTGGACTTAGAGATTGGTAAAAGACATAGGGGCTGTGGCAGTCATGTGCTTATATTAATTTTATGATTGAAATATAGGGGTGGAGTCTAGCCTGTGAATCTGGAGATAGCCATTGAGTAGCCAATGAGGCCTCTGTGTGGGCATGGCTTTCTCCTGAGACTTCTAGGAAATCTTGCGATATTTCCCTCGTGAAGATGAGAAGCTATCTTCCCCAGTTGTTGGGAGTTAGTCTCAGAGACGATTAATCACAGACAAGACAAGCTGGCAGCGTTTGAGAAGCTGGAGGAGCTGGCGGAGAGACCACACAGTTTTGCCCTGATGGGGCCAGACCTCTAAAGCTGGGGTGGCCAGATGGAGACCTCTGCCAGTGATGAGTTGCTTCTGCTGTTGATGGACCCTGAGCCCTGGAGGTGAGGTGCCCTGCCAGCACCAGGATTCTGCACCCACTGACTTGTGACTTCATGAGTTGGAAGAAGACTTAATAGACTGATTTCGGGCATATGGGTTAATATCGGACTTATGGCTTTGAACTGGACTGGGTTGGGATGCTTTCTCCATGTTCCATTCCTTTTGTATATAAACCCTTTCCTTATATCGATATGCGTGTCCTTGAATTTGTTCCTGTAGTCTACCCGGACTAACACAGGGGCTAATATCGAACTTATGACTGGACTGGGCTGGGATGGAGTGGGGTACTAGAAGAACAAATCATAAGATGGAAAGCAGAAGCGTGTTTGACTTGTGCTTCATGTTCTTTGGCTAGACAGAAGTCAGATATGCGTGTCCTTGAATTTGCTCCTCTAGTCTACCCGGACTAACACAGGGGCTAATATCAAACTTATGACTGGACTGGGCTGGGATGTTTTCTCAATGTTCCATTCCTCTTGTATAGAAACCTCTCTCTTATATACAAATGTGTGCTTATGAATTGGTTTCTCTAGCCTACCCAGACTAACACAGGTTCTAACATAAACAGCCACAACAGAGAGTGAGGCTGGTGTAGCGCCGGGCAGTGCTTCCGTCTGTGGTACCCAGGGATGCTGTGGATCAGAGGTGACTTCACGGTGCCTGGCAACAATCACGAGGACTGGGCGACTGAGCCATTTCCACTATGATGTGCAGTACCTGCAGCTCAGGGTCAGGTTGCCATATTGTGGACACAACACTGTGTCTTTGTAATAAGGGAGAGGAGGAGGAACCATTGACAATGTCTGGCCTGTCTATGTGCTGGATGGATCAGGGAACACAGTGGGAAGGCCTGCTTAGCTCAGGGCTGGCCATTTTGGACTGTGAGCTAGTGTCCCTACAAAGACTTTTAGGATGATGCGTCAGATGAATGTGTTTTGCATGTGACCAGAAGAGACATTTTTTTTTGGGGGGGGGAGGAGGGTGATAGTGGTAGCAAAGAGTGGACTGTTTCTAATCCAATGGTGCATCTCCAAAGCATAGGAATCCCCATCTATGGCCCTCATTCAAATGCCATTTGGGAATGAGTTTCCTTGGTAATGCGAATGAATCAGGATTCGGGTAGAGTGTATCTCCAGTGACTCTCTTGCAAGACATACCAGCATCAGATTAGACAGGCAGAGATGGGATGGGGAAGAGAGAAGCCAAGTGCCAGAAAGATCGTCGAGGAGCAGAAACGCGGAAAATACAAAGGCCCTCCCTCTGAAGCTGACGTTGAAAGAAGCCTTTCACCTCCAGCTCTTGTTAAAGCCACCTGCCCGGTGTTTCTCCTATGTCGGATCCCAGCACCCAAAGTCCATGCCTTCAGTATCATTGAAAGAAAGGCAATGGCAAGATTTCAGACTTGGTCCTAAGTCAGAAAACAGCAACCAAGAAACACACACCCACATCCCTGTGGTATTTTTTGCAATGACTAGCCTGCCGAAAAAGCATGGCCAGTTGGGGAATTACTATGTGGGTGAGAAGAGGGGAGGTGGTGGCAGCCTCGTGATTGGCCTACACTCACTGCCAGAATGAGGTGGTGGATGCTGAGCTAGGAAGTCACCACCAAGGGGGCTGGTAACCCAGAACACTTGCTCTCCGAGCTCTTGCTGCTCACCGTGGGAGCTGTTTGCCTGGTCCTTCTTCCCCAGGTTTCTGCGGAGAGAGAAAGCAAGAAGACAGAAGGAATGTCCTCTGTAGGTTGGTGGGTCAAGACGGAAAGGAACCAAAGAGGACAAATTTAGAGACTTCTAAAATAAGAAAAAAAAAATAGAGCACACATGATTTCTTTCCGAACCTACAAAAAAAGGGGGGCGGGGAGGAATCAACCTCTAGACACATTGTTTATTGATAAACAGCAGAGCTGGCCTTTGAAGTGGAAATCGGAGAAATAAGTTCCTTCGGGAGAGAAGTGGGAACAAATGGCCCAAATCACACCAGAAGTCAAGACTAGGTTTCAAACTGCTGACTGAGAAGGAATTTAAATGAAAATTTCATGAAGAACACGGGGAAAGACAAGGAAACTAAGGAAAACATGATAAATCAACAAGCTAAAAGGGTTAGAGGGAAATATGGTTAAAATTGTCGCCAGACAAGCCCGAAGGGGGAAAATAACATATTTGGACTCCCTATACATCACATCCATATAATTTAGGGTGCCCCAGGAAAGGAGCAGAATGAATATTTAAAACCATCATTCAAGGGCCTGAGCCCCAGTGGCGTAGTGGTTCTGTGCGGGACTGCAGCCCACTGGGATGGAGGTTCAATTCCAGCTCCACGGAGCAAAGGCTGGGCCTCCTACTCCCACCACCTGAGGGCAGTGATGCCCCCCCCCCCCAAAAAAAAACACCATCATTCAAGACAGATTCACAGAAAGGAAAGAAGAGCAGAGTGTACAATTGGAACGATACACTAGATTATTTGGGAAATTTTACCCTAGAGTGACTGTTCAGTTTTACAGAGAAAGAAATGTTTCTGAAGCTAGCAAAGGATCAATTAACTTACAAGGACAAGAAAATAAAACACCTTTTAATGCATCCATATATGGTTCATGCAGAAGGGGTCTTATATGTTGAAAAGGAGGAGTTCAATGTCCTGAGAATGCATAGTTTACAAATAAAGAGCATCTATGCTTCGAGAGCTTCTTAAATGGAATAATACTAAGATAAAACCCTATTCTCTTCATTAAATTGCAAATATCTGCAGCAGACATATTGGGTCAGGAGGTGCACATGTGAAAGTGTTATGTGACCTACCCCCTTAATTACAAAGAGCATTTGAAAAACATACTCCTCCAATGGAGATCTTCCGCACATATTGCCGTTGGGAATACTGTCAAAACCTACTTGGCGAGAACACCAAGATTAGAAAGCAGAGTTGTGAGGGTCTTCGTTTTCCAGTCATATCAGATTCATGTGTTATCTGTACATATCATCGAACAGCCGATCATCACCTGTTTTTGCTTTTAGTTGTGATAAACCGGCAGAGAAGAGAAATTGCACAGAGCAGTTTTCTTTTTAAAAATTATTATTGACAATCATTTGATTGGGGGTTCATACAAATCTTACAACAATCCATCATTCAATTGTATTAAGAACATTTGTACATATGTTGCCATCCACATTTCCAAAACATTTTCTTTCTACTCGAGTCTTCGGTACCAGTTCCTCTTTTATCCCCTCCCTCCTCCAGCCTCCCACCCTCATGAATTCTCCACCAATTATATATTGTTATTGTTATTTCATATCATACACCATCTGTTGTCTTCCTTCACCCACATTTCTGTTATTTATCCCCCTCAAAGAAGGGGGCTATATATCCAACCTTGTGATGGGCTCCCCTTTTCTTCCCTTCTCGCCTAGCTTCCCATCCCCTTATGGTATCAATACTCCCACTACTGTACATGAGAAGTTTATCTGTCCTGGATGTCATGTGTTGAGAACTCTTATCTGTACCGAAGAGTGTGTAGAGCTGGATTTGAAGTAGAACTGGGTCATGGTAGTGGGGGGCGGCAGGGGAGGATCCATTTAGGAGCTAGAGAAATGATGTGTGTTTTGTCAGTGCTATACTGCACCCTGGTTGAATCATCCCTTCCTTGTAACCCTTCTGTGGGGGGATGTCCAACTGTCTACAGATGGGCTTTGGCTCTCTACTCCCAACCCCCTCCTTCTCATTGATATACTTGTTTGTCTTGGATCTTTTGAAACCTGATCCTGTCGACAGCTCATGATCACACAGGCTGGTGTCTTTCTTCCGTGTGGGCTTATTAGCTTCTCTGGTGGCTAACTGCTTGTTTGATTTCAAGCCTTTAAGACTCTGGATGCCATATCTTTTGATAGCTGGGCACCATTGAGTGGTTTTCTTATTGTAGTTGGTTAGAGATACACTGGTGTAAAACAGGGCAGATTTCAACACCTTGGAGACTATCACTGTAGTCGATGCCCTTGAATCTGGGGTCACATTACAAGAAATCAATGAACTCAGTTGGAAAAGGGATATTTTTAATGAGTGCCAGTGGTGACCCAACAATGGTGGGTATAAAACCAGAATTTAAAAAGACAGAACTAGCATTCTGCTTATAGGACAAGTAAAGTGGTACATTAAGGCTCGATGTAATTTGAACCAGGAAGCGGCACACTAACTGAAACTGAGCCATCTGAGGCAGCCCAAGGGCAGACAACACATTTCATAGGGTTACATCATGAGCTTTACATGCGTGCCAGAGAATATGCAATGGGAGAAGCCACAGGTGGGGCATGTCAAAATGGGGCTCTTGCCTCAAGATTGGTTTATAGACTATGTAGGTTTTAGGGAATGGCTAGGGTGCATAGTGGTAAGAGTATGTGCTTTTTAAAAGATAGTTTCAGGGTAGTCAGAAGGATGTCAAAAGATGTCCTACTCAAGTCACAAGCTGTTAAGGTAGGTCTTAGGTATATGTGTTCCTGGCATCTGCTGGTACAGGAAGTCTCTGGTAATGGTCTTCCATCAAGACTCTCTTCAAGTGTTCAGTCCTTCCACATCTGTGTCTGATCATAAGTAAAACCTTTTCTTTATCTGTAAGATTGTGTTCCTTTAAAGATTAGTAAGCATCAGAGAAGTAACTTAAAGAATTTCAAATGGAGTCTGAATTGATGTCAGAACTAATGATGGAGTTAGGACTCCAGCTGCAGTCTATAGACTTCTACAAACCAGGTGCTTCAGCATTTAGACCCTCTCCATTCATTATGTTGGACTGAGGATTTTATTTACAATCTTTAATCACATTTAGGTGGTTGTACTTTCTTCTGGGTGGACTGGTTGTTTGCTCTTTTAGATGACCACTTACTTGCAGAAAAGCTGTAAAGACATAACCTTTTTAGAAAGCAGGACTCCCTGCTGATTTTCCCACTGTGCTCAGTGGCAGGACCTACTCTTTATGATTGTTCTATGAGGATTAAGTATAGAGAAAGGCAACAATGGGGGTGATGCTTGGCCTGTGGTAAGGCTACCAACCCAACAAGCCTTAAACCTTAAATTGGCCATTTGCATCTGATAATCACCTGGGCTCCTGTGACAGGGTTGACAAATTCAAGAGGAATAACATTATATTAATTGTCAAAAAGAACATTTCCAGATCTATTTGAAATACAATGCTATCTGTGATAGGATAATATCTATACACTTACAAGAAAAACATACCTGTTATCCAAATTTACACACCAACTATTAAAGTTAGTGATGAAAAATGGAAGAATTCTAGCAAATTCTTCAGTGTGAATTTGTTAAAATATGCAACCAACATTTGTTGACAATTATTGGAGACTGGAAGCAAAAGTTGGAAATAAGGAGGAAGGACCAGTAGTTGGAAAATATGGTTTTGGTGATAGAAACAAAGCTGAGGATCGAAGGTTAAAAAATTGGATAGCCAATTACTTCTTCATTGCAAAAGCCCTTCCCCTTTCCCATCCCCAGTAATATAAATGGTGACTGTACATGAGATCTTGCTTTATGAAATACACAGGAGTCATGTCGACCACATCTCCGGGAAGACATGATGGGGAAACAATATCATCAGCCAGGACAAGGCCGAGAGCTAACCCTTAAATACTCGAATGCAAATCCAGGATGAAGCTGAAATAAAAACAAGTGCATAAGAGCCAAAATACAACCTTGAGTATATCCCACCTAAACTTTAGAGACCATCACTGGAACAGATTTGAAGCATTGAACAGTCAAGACTGAAGACCAGAGGGATGGCAGTATGCTAGCAAGGAAAAAGCCAGGAAGGAAGAAAAGACCAAAGTGGACTTCAGAAGAGAGTCTGCAACTTGCTCTTGAATGTAGAGTAGCTAAAACAAATAGAAGAATTGACGAGGTCAAATTGCTGAACAGAAAATTTCAAAGAGCAGTTTAAGAAGGCAAAGAAAACCATATTATAAAGACACATGCATACATCTGGAGTTTGAAAACCAAATGTAAGAATACGCTCATAATTTCCCAAGCTGAAAAAACTGAAGAAAAATGAAAGCTTTGAGTTGCATTATTGAAGCATGCCACGAACAAGATACTGAATGATTTGTGCAAGGAGCATGAAAAGATGATGGAAGGATTATACAGAATCACTGTACGAAAAGGAATTGATAGACTTTCCACCATTTCAATGAGTAGAATATGACTCTTCAATGTTTCAAATCTGTTCTACTGAGTCCCCAATACAATGATACAAAAAATTACTATTAAGCATTTTGTCTTCTCTTATTTTTCAGGTTATGTTACAATTTTCCAATTTAGTTATTTAGATATCTTGACAAATGACAACAATGTCTATGGTTAATTCATACTAATAACTTTTTAAGTAAAAGACTTGATAGGAATGAACTACAGCAGTAGTGAGAAGCCAAATAAAGTTAATTAAAAAGAAACGTAAGCTAAAAGCACTTCTAAACATAAAGGATGTGAATTCCTTAGTTAAAGCCATTAGCTTTGGTGAAGCTAGATTTAAAGGGACTAAAGCTGTAATTGAAATAAAATTTCAGTTATGTTACAAAAATGAAACATACTGTTGCATTCTATTGCATTTCCATTAGACAAAGATTACTGTTAAGATTTAATTCAAATAAAAATGGATACTTCTCTTGGTTTAACAGCATGTTTCATACAATTAATAACATCAAATTAACCTGTCCACCATTTTCCTTAATAAAACAGAAACGAATGTTTTTTTGTCACTCTATAACGTTTCAGAGTTGTTCAAAGTTTACTCTGGGTCAACTGAGAACCCATATTTAGCTCTAACTCTAGATCTTAAAGGTTAAAAACCTTAGTTTCTTTAATGTAAGGCAGCTTCATTTCTTAGTCTAGGACATAAAAGTTAGCATAAACTTAGAGACGCAAAAGTTTTATCCATTATAAAAAATTCATAGCCAACCAGCGCAAGAAGAGTAAGAAAATGAAGCAAACTTTGTGAAGCATTGAACCCAGTTCCTAGCTTTTCAGACTCAATGATTTGTTTTGCTGAATCTTGGACTTTAAAGCAGACAGAATAATCTCCTTGATCAAGGTTGGAAAAACCCAACTTTTCAACTCAGGATTCAAGGAGAAAATTGTTATCTGAACAGAGAAATTATTATTATTGTCTGTTATTTGACATTAAGTTCTTAAAAATTCTGTAAATTAGCCTATCAAACTTTCAATACAATTTCTTAAGTGGCAAAATGAACTCTTTCATTATTAGACATGGGTATTAAAATACCTTTTCTCTGTGGCATGATAAGAGTGCATAAGCATTAACTATAATGCATGCTTATTAACTCAACTGGATCACAGTAAGTTACCTAAAAATCATGGAAATTAAGTCTTGGTGGCATAGTGGGCTCTGCATTGAGCTGCTAATCACAAGGTCAGAAGTTCAAATCCATCAGTCACCCCATAAAAGGAGGATGAGGTTTTCTGCTCCTGTAAAGATTTATAGCCTTGGAAACCCACAGGGGCAGATCGACTCTAGCCCATAGACTCATTGAGAGACTCCATGGCAGTAAGTTATAATTTTTAAGTTCTATTGTTTATATTTCTATTCAGATTTTTACCATGTTGTGTGCTCTCTCAATATAATTAAATCCATCCCATTAACCTTTTAAAAACAGTGCTATTTTGTTGGTGTGTTAGTTCGAGAAACAAATAAATATACTCGCATTTAAGGGTACAGTTTATATACAAAAGGAATGGAACAATGAGAAAACATCCTAACCCAGTCCAGTTCAAAGTCATAAGTCTGATATTAACCCATATGCCCGATACCAGTTTATAAAGTCTCCTTCTGACTCATGAAGTCACAGGTCAGTGGGTGCAGAGTCCCGGCACTGGCAGGGGTCTCCCCATGGTTCCTCACATCCAGGGCTCAGGGTCCATTAACAGCAGGCAGAAGCAACTTAGCACTGGCAAGTATCTCCACGTGGCTTCTCCAGCTTCAGAGGTCTGGTTCCATCAGGGTAAGGCTGTGTAGCTTCTCCGGCTCCTTCAGCTCTTGGATGCTGCCATCTTGTCTTGTCCGTGATACATCATTTCTGAGACTAACTCCCAATAACTGGGGAGATAGCTTCTCATCTCCAAGAGGGAAATATCGTGAGATTTCCCAGAAGTCTCAGGAGAAACCCATGCTTACATGGAGCCCTCATTGGCTCCTCAATGGCTATCTCCAGATTAACAGGCTAGACTCCACCCTTACATCTAATCATGAAATTAGCATAAGCACATGACCACCACAATTGGTGAGCAGTTTAACTTTTTCCTTTGTTCAATTTCTGCTGTGTGAAGTAATTGTTGATGTTTTAAAAGTCTAACAGTTATCATTGGATTCTAAAGAGAGACTCTACTTGATTCAGAACAAGCTTCTCTTGAAGGGCATTTATTCTCGTGTTATCTTAACTCTTTTTTTTCTCTGGATGTTGCAGGGTATTTTCAGCAGTGAGGATTTCTGAAAGACGTTATAATGGAATTTAATTTTTCCTGGTCCTATGAGCCTTCTTTTTTTGTCATTCTGGATTTAATGAAAATTACATTTGGTGCAGCAAAAAAAAAAAAAAAAAGAGAGAGAGAGAGAGAGAATTGCATCTTTTTTTGAATAAAACACACTTCATGCAACTTTTATCTTAAATCATCTAGAAAAAATATTTTGCATTCAAGGATACTTAACTTTTTGTGTAAAGTAATATTAGTCTTACTGCTGTTGGGTTGAACCCAACTCCTAGTGACTCTATAATAGGATTTCCATGACTAGGGAGCAATCTGCCTCATCTTTCCCCCAGGGATCACTTGGTGGATTTGAACCACCAACCCTTTGGTTAGCAGCCCAATGCATAACTCACCTACTATACCACCAGGACATCTTGGAAATATTAGGTCTATTTATTTTATGTAAGTGCTTAGAGTGTTTTTGAATCTGAATTTCAGAGCAACATTTGTAGGTGGGAAATCGAGTATTCTTTATCAAACATACTTTCATCAGTACTTTTCAATTGGAAAATATTTTGAAGTAACCTCTGATTCGATAAAGGGACATCTTGGCCTAGTGGGCTCCCTCTGCTGTCCCACAGAATGAGGCATTCTGCAAGTCCTTAAAGTTTCATAGCCTCTCTGAAAACTCTAGGAGGAAGTTCTACTTTGCCCTATGTCCTCTAGGGTTGTCATGAGTCAGAAACGAATGAGTGGCAGTTGGTAATGATTTTCCAAATTGTGTTCATCAGTTGATCCTAACTAGGATTTTTCACCTTCCTCTGTGAATTGATATTGACTTTGTTTTCTTTCCGTATCTGGTGAATCCCATCCCAACATGGACACAGAAAGTCAGAATGTAACAGTGAAGCATTGTATCCAGTCTCTCAGCATCTTGGTGGAAGACTGAGGTTCCTTGTAGCAGCCCTCGTCAATGTGCGCAAAGTCTAGGTTTTATTTTATTATTTTATTTTTAAGGGACGCATACAACTCTTATCACAATCCATCCATCCATCCATTGTGTGCAAAGCACATTTGTACATTTGTTGTCATCATTCTCAAAACATTTTCTTTCTACTTAAGCCCTTGGTATTAGCTCCTCCTCTTTCCACTCCCCTCTCTCTTATGAACTCTTGATAATTTATAAATTATTATTATTTTGTCATATTGAACACTGTCCAATGTCTCTCTTCACCCACTTCCCTGTTGTCTGTACCCCAGGGAGGAGGTTATATGTAGATCCTTATAATTGGTTTCCCCTTTCTACTCCCACCTTTCTCTCATCCTCCTGGTATTGCCACTCTCACCACTGGTCCTAAAGGGATCATCTGTCCTGGATTCCCCATGTTTCCAGTTCCTATCTGTATCAGTGTACATTCTCAGGTCTAACCGAATTGTAAGGTAGAATTCAGATCATGATAATGGGGGGGGGGGGGAGGGAGTATTTTAGAACTAGAGGAAAGTTGCATATTTCATCGTTGCTACACTGTACCTTGACTGGCTCATCTCTTCCTTGCAACGCTCCTGTAGGGGGATGTCGCTTCCCCTGCAGATGAATTTTGGGTCCCCAATCTGTACTCTCCCTTATTTATAATGATATCATTTTTAGTTCTTTGATGCCTGATACCTGATCCCTTTGATGTCTTGTGGTCACGCAGGCTGGTGTGCTTCTTCCATGTAGGCTTTGTTGCTTCTGAACTAGATGGCCACTTATTTACCTTCAAGTCTTTAAGACCCCAGATGCTATATATTTTGATAGTCGGGCACCATCAGCTTTCTTCACCACATTTGTTTATGCAGACTTTAGTCTTCAGCAAGCTTATCAGGAAGGTGGGCACTCAATGATATGATTTTTGTTCTTTGATGCCTGCCAACTGATTCCATTGACAGCTCGTGGTCACACAGTTTGGCCTGTCTCTTCCATGTTGGCTTTGTTGCTTCCGAGCTAGGTGGCCACTTGTTTACCTTCAAGCCTTTTTTTTTTTTTGGTGGGCATCACTGCCTCTGGTGGTCGTGGGCGTCACCCAGCCGCCGCTGGATTTGAACCACCAAGCCCATGGGCTGCAGTTCTGCACTCAACCACTTACGCCACCGGGGCTCAGCCCTACCTTCAAGCCTTTAAGACTCCAGATGTTATATCTTTGATAGCCAGGCTCCATCAGCTTTCTTCACCACTTTTGCTTGTGCACACATTTGTCTTCAGTGATTGTGTTGGGAAGGTGAGCATCAAGGAATGCCAATTTAATACAACAAAGTGTTCTGAGCAAGATCGTTTTAAAGTGGTATCCTGAACTCAGACATCTGCAAGCAAGCAGATAACATAAAACCAAACCCAACACATATGCCAGGCTGCAAATGGAAAACCAAATACACAATAAAATTATACTGAGAGATGAAAACCAACACCAAGATCATTGTCATCTAGTTTATTCTGACCCATAGTAACCTTGTAGGCCCAGGGCAAGGTAGAACTTCCCCAGAGGGTTTTCTGGACTGTATTCTTTATGTGAGTAGAAAGTTTCCTGAGGTCAAAATTGTAGGCCAAAACTGTGTTTCCTCAAAATTAAAAAGAGTCTTATAAGACCTAGGAGTCTCTGGGAAATAGCAAATGTAACATGACAACAAAATGTCCAAGATGTTTTGATAATCAACCCACGGTGAAAGAGATCAGACTAGGAAGAGTGTATGGTCTGAGAGGGTTGGCATAAGAACCCTGGGAGCTGACATAAGCACAACCACGAGTTCTGGTGCCTTGCTTCTGGGTTCCTGGTTCTCTAGGGGCATGGGCCTAGAGACACCTTTGGATCTCCTTTATGACACCATTTACCTGTTTATAAGGGGAAATCCACACTGTTATGAACTTTGAACTATAAAAGTATCAAGGTTCAATGTGATTCAAACTCTGGAGCTGTGGAGAACCCAGTTCAAGCCCACCGTCAGAGGGAGCACAGCGACAAACCCATATTTCCCCAGGTTACATCAGTAACTTCAGTTCTCGGTAATGTGAATGGAGAGCAAGCAATTAGAGAACAGAGAAGTGGGACATCTGAACGTGGTTTTTTTTTTTTTTTCCTGAGATTGGTTTACAACACCCAAGTAGGTCTGGAGGATTGGATAGACGACATTATGGCGAAAGGATGCATTACAAAAAAAAATTTTTTTTTGAGGATTCAGGGTAGCCAGCTGGCTATTACAAAATGTCTTTGCAAAGTCACAAGATGCTAACCTAGCCCTCAGGCATACATGTTGCTGACATCTGCTCGCACAGGAAATTTTTGGTAAGAGTCTTACGCCTTCTTCAAGGGTGCTTCCTTCCACATCTGAGTTTGACCACCCAGGGATAAAAAAAAATTATGTTGCTTCATGATGAAGTTTGTTGAAAGGTCTGAAGGCATTAGGGAAGGAACTTAAAGACCCTAAGATGCACTCTGAATTGATGCCAAGATCCGGATGGAGTTAGGTACCTCCTACATACTGTGTGTCTCAGAATTTAGGCTGTTGGGATGAGTGGTGGTAAAAACTTGCAAGGAATTTATGAGAGAATTTCAATCTTGCTACCTAGATAGTCATTTATACTTACTAATAAAAACGAGATAAAAACAGCAGATCATATGCTGTGCTGTGTGAAAGATTGAATGTGGATGACAAAATCCTTCTTTCCTTTGCTGAGGTTCATTGACTGTCAAATGGAAATTTGCTTGCAGTGGGAGGTCCTATTGACCTATTTTTGAAATACCAGAGAAAAGACCAACTGTGTTGCACTTTAAGAAATGATGTATTTTTAGTGGGGTTTGACATTTGTATTTTGAAGATATATTTGAAATGAAATACATTGAAATTGAAATCTATCCGAGATGCAAAACCTGAATTATTATTCATTACCTTAGACTCAAGATAGTATAGTTTCTTTATTCCCTGTAGATATTTCTGAGATAGATAGCATGCTCCCCCACTCGCTTGTCAACTTGTACTGTGCTGGGTTGCATGTTGCTGCAGAGCTGGAAGCTATGTCACCAGTGTTTCAAGTACCACCAGTGGCATCTGGGTGGACACGTTTCAGCAGGGTGTTCACACTAGATAACCTAGGAAGGTAGAACCCAACAGAATGCAGAAATATTCCAACAATACCATTAATATCATTGGCAAGGTCAATATTAAAAAGATAGCTGCAGCAACACATCAATGGGTAGTTGCCAGAAGTTCAAGACCAATTAAAAAAAAAGACATGGAATGAAGGCTATCACTCCTGATGTCAGATGAACCTTGACTAAAAGCTGGGAATGCCAGAAAGAAGTCTACTTGTTTTGCATTAACTCTGTGAAGGCATGCAAATATGTGGATCATAACAAACTATCGAGAACATAGCTAAGCATGGAAATTCAGAGCATGTTGTCAAGAGAAACCAGTCCTTGGAGAAGGATTTCGTGTTTGGGAACAGAGAGGAGCAGGGAAGGGGAGGAAGGCCTTTAAGGAGATGGAGAGATATTATGGCTACAACTGTGAGAATGGTGGACCGGAACTGACTTGATGGTGCCTAACAACAATCGTGTGGAACCTGAACACAGACCAAGAGGCAGTTGTCTGAACAGAACCAGGGGACATGGCATGGTTTAAAATCAGGAAAGATGTGTCCAAGTTGTTTCCTTTTGTCATACTTACTCAATTTGTACTTTGAACAAATAATCCAAGAAGTTGGGAAGGCTCATAAATAACTTATAATATACGGATGATGATACCTCACTGGCAGAAACTGAAGAGGTCTTGAAGCACTTACTGATGAAGATCAAAGAGTACAGTCTTTGGTATGGATTACACCGCAACATAGAGAAAACCAATTGGGGCTCACATTGGATCAGTCAAAAAACATGATCCATAGAAAAGGTTGACGTCATGGATTTCCTTTTACTAGGATACACAAATGTGCAAGCAGTAATCAATAAATCAAACTTGATATTGCATTGGGCAAATCAGTTGGAAAAGACCTCTTCAAAGTGTTAAGGAGAAAATAAATCCCTTTGAGAACTAAGGTGCACCTGGCCCACACCACAGTGTTCACAATCATCTCATAGGCATGCAAAAGGCTAGACATTGAATAAGGAAACCTGAAGAAGAATTGGTGCATTTGAATCATGGTGCTGGTGAAGAATATGGAAAGTGTTGTGGACTATAAGAAGAATCAAAGAAATCTGTCTCTAAAGGACCGCCAGAATGGATCCTTGGAAGTGAGGATGATGAGATTTTTGTCTCATCTACTATGAGCATGTTATCCAGAGAAAGGCATCATGCTTGGTAAAGCAGGGCTCAGTGCAAAAAGGGAACGTAGAGATGGAGTGACAGAGTGGCAGCACAATGCTTATGAGAATGGTGCAGTGCTGGGCAGTGTCTTGTTGTGCTGGGCAGTGTTGCTGAATTGATTGCTCTGCACGAACAAATGGTAGAAAAGTTCCGTCTCAGAAATGGAACTTCCCAAGCAAGGTACACTGGCTAGACTTCAGCAATTTATCAGAATCTCTTTCCTCTTAATCTAATTATAGTTCAGGAAGTAATGTATCAAAGGCAAAAAGATTCTGATGCACCCTGAGGTGATGGTTTCTGATATCTCTTGGCAATAGTCTCCCAAAGTTTTGTGTTCAAGGCAAATGTTGAAGTACTGGAATTTTTTTGGTACAACACCTGAAATGCTAAACATTTCTGATCGTGGGACTCTTCTCCTTGGAAATTTTGTATGAGCGTTTCTCCAAATATGCCCTGGAAAAAGGTGTCAATGAAGAAAATGTTATCATATGTAGACCTTGAAGGATAATTATCATTACCATTGAATTAAATTTACACAAGATATGTATGTGTGAAGCAAGTGGAAACATTCTATTTTATTACTAACTCTCAAAGTATACCATCTACAACATAACTCTTCTGAAACAATTATCCAGAGATAGTCTTTTCTGTGATATTTATACTTGGAATAGCAACAAATATAATTCTAAATAATTATAGATAAAGCAATTAAGACAGAAAATTGTGATAGTCACCTTCTTAAAATGATACATAAAATATTAAACTAAATATAATAGCAGGGGGTAAATAATGGAGATAAAAGGATCCAGTTGACAAATTATGGAACAAAAATATTTAGAACTGATTTAAAAAATAGGCAAATCTTTGAAAAATATATAAGCATAAATATAGATAAAATATATTCAGATTAAAAAACATATTCGGATCATCACATTGTCAATTTAGCTAGATTTTCACCTTCTTTTTCTTCCTTTATCCCTCATCTCGTGCTCCCCTTTCCAACAACCCCTTTTTCCCAAGGTGATCAACCTGACATATATTCTTGCATATCTATCTCTATGCTCACATAATCCTATACAGAAATATATCTACCCATTTATAAGAGTCCTTCTTTCTATACATCAATATGCCAAATTCTCGAATTGTGAGAGGTTTTTTTACAGGAGTTTTGAGGGTTAAAAGGCATAGAATTGCACACTCAGTGTATAGACAAAGTTTTTTATAATATTGACTGTCATGATTTAATTTTTATTTATTATTAGCTAGGCATTGGTCTGCTAACTGCAATGTTAGCAAAGTCCACCATCTCTTCCTCTGGGGAAAAAAAAAGGACTATCTTCTTCCCTATTGATCGACACACTAGAAAACCATAGGGAGCAATTCTACTTTGTTTGATAGAGCTTCTAGAGCCAGAATGGGCAGTTGGTATGGTTTTGACTTTTGGTTCAAAGAAGGCGAATAATGCTGACTGAAGTCACCAATGGCTTCAGTTTTGGGTGGAATATAGTGTTTATAGAGCTTTTTGTTTTGTTTTGTTTTGTTTTTGGCATCACTGTCCTCTGGTGGTCATGGGAGCTACCCAGCCTTGCTGCTGCTGGATTTGAACTGCCAAGCCAGTGGGCCACAGTCCCGCACTCAACCACTATGCCACCGGGGCTCAGCCCTATAGAGCTTTTGTAAATAACTTCATTTGATTTCTTTTCACCTAGAACCTGATTTTCAATTGATAAAATATAACAGATAATTGTAGTAGTTACATATATAAGTTGATGTCAACTTGAGGTGTAGGGATGGAGTCTAGCTTATCAGTCAGGTCACAGCCAGGTGATGCCTCCTTGTGAATGTCACCTCCTCATAAGAAGGGTCCTGGGAAGGCTGAGCACCGGTGGCATAAGTGGTTGAATGGTTCAAATCCAGTGGCAGCTCTCAGGAGCAGCGCTGGGTAGCTCCCACGACCACCAGTGGGCAGTAATCCCTCCCCTCGCCCCCCCAAATAAAAGAAGGGTCCTGGGAACCTCCATCTTTCTGTCTCTCTACCTTCACCTTCCTGCTGATGCCATGTGGAGACCTGTGGGAACCCTGGAGCTGTGTCCACTGCCATTGGGTTCACAAGACTTTGCACCTCTGGCCGGTGATGTTACTGCATTCTGCATCATTCATGTATCTGAAGAGAGACTTATGGCCTTGGAATAGGCCATATGGACTTGAGTTGGACTGGACTGGGCTGTTCTAGTGATACATAATTACTTCTTGATATCAAGCTTTCTTTTACTCATATGAGTGTCCTTGAATTTGTTTTTCTACTCAATCTGACCTAACACAGTAACACATTTTATCAATAGCTTATACTTCTTTAAGCTATAGCTATGTGATCCTAAGCTAGACTTGCTCAGATGTATTAAACATACATCAACTCCTTACAACATGCTTAGCCCCCTGAGTTCAGGTCATCATGTGAAAATCAACATTAAGTGAAAATGGCAGATGACAACCTCTTACATACCTGCCAAATGATATCACTACATGGCTGTTCAATCTTTGAGTATCACTGTCCTGCTAAGTGCACACATTAGCTTAACCATCCCAGCCACCTTTACTTCTACCTCACACTTCGTTGCATTGCTGCCAGATGTATGTCATTAATGCACAAATGATTTGGATAGTAGATTTTCACTATTACTGTAAATGTGAAATATCAGATAAAGAGGTATTTGATAAGTGAGAAGTAGATGTATATGTATAACTATTGAACTGTTGAATCAAGGGATATGTAAATTATATGCTAAAACTTAAAATAAATGCGATAGGTAATCTTAGTTTAAATAGTAAAATTGTAGCATTTAGTTTCTGCTACTTCTGAAAAAAATGAACTAAGAGTTTTGTTCTTCTATTGAGTGAGATAGTTTTAAAATCTCAGTGTGCTCTATCCTTTAAAGATTGGATTGAACTCAAGTTCATTCTTTGGGCTAATACCTTTAAAATGTATTTTTAAAAGTATTTTAAATAAAAAATATTTTAATTTAACTTTTAAACCTCTATGATATAGTTGAGGTAATTAGCATGTATATCAACTATTCTTGGCTTTATTTAGATAATTTATATGTGGAAGGAACTTACCAGCTTTCCAGAACTACAAGTTTACTTCCATAAAGTTGTATATGCTAGGGCTGAGCCCCGGTGGTGTAGTGGTTGTGCGCGGGACTGCAACCTACTGGGTTCAATTCCAGCAGCGGCTCCAGAGGGGCAAAAGGCGGGGCCTCCTACTCCCACCACCAGAGGGCAGTGATGCCCCCCCAAAAAGACCAAAAAAAAAAAAACACGTTGCATATATCATTGCCTTACAATTTGTTTATCTCTCTGATCTATTTACCTATCTTCTACTTTATTTGTAACTCAGCATCTTTTTGCTTTCTCTTCTAATTTTCCTTAACGAGGATTGAGAGACATTTGTGCTGCACCTTTTGCAAAGAGTCTGCTTTTCAATTTTTATTCTCTTTACTTATATATTTATTTTTACTTTTATCATTTCTCTTTCAAATTTTTTATTATTTTCTTTTGCTATTTCTTCAAGTAACTACCTCAGTCACTTGTTTTAAGTGTTTATTAAAGATTGTCACCATCATTATTGTAGTTTGGGTGAGAGTTTACACAGAAAATTTATATTCCAGTCAACAATTTAAACTTATTTGGTTTTATGGCATTAGCTTCAGTACCCACAATGTAATACACTTCCTGATTGGGTTCTCTGTTTCCATTTACCATTTTAATATTTTTAAAAATCCTCATTTTCTGATACAATTAATAAGGTGGAGAGAGGAATAATACTGGAAATTCGTCTTTTTGTAACAATCTATAGTCATTAATGGATGGTAAGTTTAGTGAGAGATTTTACGGGAAGTAGGATATTTGCATGGTTCTAAAATGTGTCTCCATAGCAGTTACATGGAAAGGACATAGAAGTATGCCGGTATATAATAACTATAGAGGAGAATTTTTATTAGTGATCAGAATGAACATACACAGTGAAGGACGTAAAGACACTCCACACCTTCACATATAAGATGCTGAGAAGTCTACATCTTTGCATAGTACTCTGGTCAGGAAGGTGTAGCAAATCTAGTTTTGAGGGAACATCAGATAAACTACAATTGAGGGTTTTATTAAATGAATAGGGTGTTATTATTTTCCACAACCCAATGTCCTAAGAGAAAAAGAAAGGCTGGGAAACATTAAAGGAGACGATAGAGACAGCCTGGAATTGATCGAGCATACCATCAAGATGCATTGATAATTTCTGAGGATTGGAATGTGAAATTGGGAGCAAAGAGGAAAGAGTAGTCATTGGAAAATTTAGTTTTGGGGGTAGAAACATGATTGGAGGTTGCATGATAGAGTTTTGCAAGACCAATGACTTATTCATTGCAAATACCTTTTCTCAGCAACATAAGCAGTGACTATACATGTGAACCTCACCAGATGGAATACATAAGAATCAAACGGCTCCATCTCTCGACCCCACCTTCTCTCCTCCCATCCAGTAACCCCAATCTCACCACTGGCCCCAAGGGGCTCATCTGTCCTGGGTTCCCTATATCTCCAGCTCCCTTCTCTACCAGTGTACCTTCTCCAGTCCAGCTGGATTTGTAAGGTAGAGTTGGGACCATGATAGTTGCGGGGGAGGAAGCCTTCAGGAACTAGAGGAAAGTTGTATGCTTCATTGCCACTCCACTGCACCCTGAATGGCCTGTCTCCTTCCAATTACTCCCCTGTAAGGGGGTGTCCAATTGCTCACAAGTGGGCCTTGGGTCCCCACACTGCTCTCTCCCTCACTTGTAGTGATGTGATTCTTGTTCTTTGATGCTTGATACCTGCTCTCTTTGACCCCTCTTGATCACACAGGCTGGTATGCTTCTTCCATGTGGGCTTTGCTGCTTCTGCACTAAATGGCCATTCATGTGAGAAAGAACAGCATCTGGGTTCTTAAAGGCTTGTCTTAATACAAGCAGATGTCTAAGTGAGGTGTCAAATGCGTCCATATGGTTGGAACACACAAGGCTGTGTGACCCAAGAATTATCAATAATAAAATCCAAACTCAGAGGAGGGGATTGCATCAGAATTAAATTCTGAGCACCTCATTTACAGATGACTATGGATGACAGTGAAAGTCCCAAATCCTTCTGTAGAGGCTACACAAAGGATTAAGCGTCCTTTGACTTTCCTCAGACCATTAACTAGAGATGTGAACTGTCTTGCCCTCAGAATGTGCTGAAAAGTGGATTACTGCAGATATACTTAGGATGAAATTTAACAGCTCATCATTTATTTTGACTTCTGACCCATTTTAAAATTGTTTTAGTTTCTATTATCTTCTGCCCTCTTTTGGATTAAGGTTTTCCTGTGTTTTATTTTGTCATTGTTATTTTTTTGGGGTATGGTTATCTTTATATGAAATTCAGGATCGGTAATTCCTAGAAACTGTAATTAGCTTATGTGATGACCCCATAGGAATCCTGCAGACAGGGTGATTACGAGTGGAGCTGGTAACTGAAAAGTTGGCCATTTGAAACCAGCAGTCACTCTGAGGTGAAAGACAGGGCTGTCTGCTTCTGTGAAGAGCTGCTGCCTTGGAAACTCACAGGGGCAGTTCTACCCTGTCCTACCGCATCACTCTGAGTTGACCTTGACTAGATGGCAGTGAGTGTTTGGTTCAGGGTTATGGAAGGCAGGGAGGGTGTGAGGTTATAGGGAGCTAAGGATAATGGGTACAAGGATGAAGAAAAGGTTCTAAAATTGATTGTGGTAGTGATTGTACAATTCTTTTTTCCCCCAATGATCTTATTGGGGGCTCTTACAGCTCTTATAAGATTCAAGACATCATTTGTATCAAGCATATTTGTACACATGTTGACATATTCATTTCCAAATATTTTCTACATGATCCCTTGGTATAAGCTTTTCTTTCCTCCTCCATTTTTTAAAATAAATCATCTTATTGGGGGCTCATACACTCCCATCATGATCCATTCATGCATCAATTGTATGCACACCACATTTGCACACTTGTTGCCATCATCACTCTCAAAACATCCTCCTTCCACTTAGGCCCCTAGTACCAGTTCCCCATATTTCCCTTCCCTGCCCCCACCCCTCCCCCACAAACCTTTAATAATTTACAAATTGTTATTACTTTTTCATATCGTACACTGTCCAATGTGCTCCTTCACTCACTTCCCTATTGCCCGTACCTCAGAGAGGAGGTTATATGTAGATCCTTGAAATTGGTTCCCCCTTTCTATTCCACCATCCCTCTACCCTTCCAGTATCACCACTCCCACCACTGGTCCTGAGAGATCATTTATCCTAAATTGCCCATGTTTCCAACTCCAGGGTACATCTCCTGGTCTAGTGAATTTGTCTGGTAGAATTGGGATCATGGTAGTGGGTGGGAGGAAGCATTTGAGAACTAGAGGAAAGTGCATATTTCATTGTTGCTATGTACAATTCTTTTAAACTATATTCAAGCCAGTGAGTTGTATGGTACAAGAATTATATGCCAACTAAGCTACTAAAGAAAAAGAAAAAAAAAGAACACTTTCCTACCCCTATAAAAGAAGACAGGAATTAAAAACTAAAAATGATCTCAGATTGCTCTTAAACACTAAGAAACTAAAGTGAGTGGAAGAAACAAAGAAGCAAAAGAGCACAGGGATCTCCAAAGAACACCAAGCTCACAGACAAGGACCTCCACCCAGGGCCGACACACAGAGAGTTTCCCCTGAGAGCTGGCACTCTGAATTTGTACTTTTAGCTTCCTCAACTGTGCGAGAAGACCTACATGTAACTCACTTTCAAAAGGGAGAAGTGTGTGTGTGTGTGTGAATGTGTGTGTGTGTGTGTGTGTGTAGGGAGGAGAAATGAAAATGAGAGGGAAAGGAAGAGAGAGTGAAAGTGAGAGAATGAAAAAAAAATGTTAACAGTAAATGAAACTTCATCAGTGACGGTCTACAGTCCTCTTCACTTTCAACATGCAAAGTTGTGTCAACTGCAAATCTCAGGTTGTTCATAAGCCTTCCTTTAGTCTCGATGCCACAATCTTCTTCAGAGGCTCTAACTTCTGAGATAATTTGCGCAGCATATAGATTGAATAGTATGGTGAAAGGATACTTCTCTGATGTACACTTTCCCCTATTTTAAGCCAAGCAGTATTCCCAGTTCTGTTCAAATAACTAATCACCTTTTTGCTCATGTATAGATTCTGCATGAGCACAATGAAGTGCTCTGGTATTCCCATTCTTCTCAATGTGATCTGAACAGTCAAATTCCTTTGCATAGTCCATACAAAACAAGTAAGCATCTTTCTGCTATTCTCTGCTTCTAGCCAAGATGAATCTGATGTCAAACAAGATTCCCCTAGTCCAATTCCTCTTCTGAATTTTGCCTGAGTTTCTGACGTACAATTGTCTTTCAATGATCTATACTGGAATTTTACGTCCATGTGATATTAAGGATTTTGTTCAATAAATCCTGCACTCTGTTGCATCACTTTTCTTCAGAATGGGCACAAATATGGATCTCTTCTAGTTGATTGGCTAGGTAGCTATATTCCAAATTTCTTGGTGTAAATGAGTCCTTCCAATGCTACGTCAGCTTGTTGAAATGTTTCAATTGGTATTCCATCATTTCTTGGACCCTTGTTTGGTGTCACTTCTATATGCAGCTTGGACTTCTTCCTTCAAGACCATTTGTTTTTTATCATATGCTACCTCTTGAACTGATTGAACATTGAATACTACTTTTTGGTACAGTGACTATGTATTCCTTCCACCTTCTTTTGATGTTTCCTATATTAATCAATGTTTTGCCCATGGAATAGCTCAACATTACAATTCAAGACTTGAAGTTCTTCTTGAATTCTTTCAGCTTGAGGTATGTGAAGTGCGTCTTTCCTTTTTTGGCTTTCTAACTTCAGATTAGAAATCATTATAATATACGATTTTGTATAGAGGCAGTTGGGAGACAGTTGCACAAACAGAACAAGGGAATATTGACATCAGGAAAGGTATGCGACGGGGTTGTATCATCTCATCATGCTTGTTCCATCTTGGTGACCAAATCATAAGAGAAACTGGGTTGCATGAAGAAAAATGTGGCATCAGGATTGGAGAAAGGCTTACTTAAAAAGTGGGACATGCAGGTGATACAGCCTTGCTTGCTGACAGTGAGGAGGACTTGAAACCCGTGCTGATAAAGATCAAAGATTGACGCCTTCAGTGTGGCTTAGGACTCAATACAGAAAAGGTTAAACTCCTCGCAAATGGAGCCAATAGGTAACATCGTGATAAGTGGAGAAAAGTTTGCCGTTGCCAAGGATTTCATCTTGCTTGGCCCCACAGGAGATGCTCATGGAAGTAGCACCCATAAGATGAAACGACATGTTGCATTGGGTCCATCTGCTGCAGCAAACCTCTTGAGAGCACTGAAGAGCAAGGGTGTTTCCCTGAGGACTAAGCCATGGGAGCTCCCATTGTCTCCGGAGCATGTGAAAGTTGGACATTGATTAAGAAAACCTGAAGAGGAGTCGATGCATTGGAATTATGGTGCTGGAGAGGAATATTGGCAGTATCGTGGACAAACAGATCTGTCTTAGAAGAAGCACAGCCAGAGTGCTCCTTAGAAGCAAGGATAGTGAGACTTCATCTCACATGCTTTGGACAGATCATCAGGACCGAGCAGTCCCTGGAAAAGGACACCAGGCTTGGTAAAGCAGTGGTAAAGCAGAGGGGCAACAAAAAAGAAGGCAGCAAAAAAAAAAAGAGGGGCAGAAAAAAAAAATGAAATGAGTTGACACAGTGGCTGCAAACATGGGCTCACGCGCAGGAGCTGGTAAAGGACGTGCTGTGTTTCCTTCTGTTGGACTTGGGTTGCTATGGGTTGAAGCTGCCCTGAGAGTACCTGACAACAACAACAACTGTGTATTCCTGAGATTCCTTTTGAAACATGATGCTCAGCTCTTTTACTTCATGATTTATTCCCTGCGCTTCAGCGACTCCCTTCAAGAGTGTGTTCCAGAGTCTCTCCTGATATCCACTTTGGTCTTTTCTTTCTTCCCTGTGTGTTTAATGACCTTATGTCTTCTTCATGTATGATATTCTTGATGTCCTATGACAGTTCATAACTTTTTTGGTCAGTAGTGTTCAGTGCTTCAAATCTTTTCTTGAGGTGGTCTCTGAATTTAATTGGCACGTGCTTAGGTTGTGTTTAGACTCTTGTGGACTTTACATTTTCTTCGGCTTCAACCTGAACTTGCAAATAAGCAACTGATGATCTGATCCACAGTCCGTTCCTGGCATTGTTTTGGCTAGCGATAATAAGCTTCTCCATCATCTCTTTCCACAGATAGAGTCGATTTGACTCCTGTGTAGTTCACACGCATAGTTATCACTGACAGTCATGGCATAAGATGTTTGCGATGAAGAAGTTGTTTCACCTGCACGATTCTATCATGTGATATCCCTCTTTGCTTCTATCACAAGGCCAGCTTTTCCACCTACTTGTTCTTCCATTTTGTTTGCAGCTTTTGTCTTCCAGTTGCCAGTAATTGTCAATGCATCTTGCTCGCATGCTTGAGCAATTTCAGACTGAAGAAGCTGGTTGAATTCTTCAACTTTTTTCATCCCTCATTCACTCAGGCAGTCAATTCCTAAATGCTTGTGGCATGCCACCTTTGAGGTTCTCACGACCAGACAAGAAGTAGAGAGAGACATGCTAATGATGACTCTAGTCTCAAGAAGTCAGTCAGCTGCTGCCAAATTGGCTCTGACTCTTGGTGACGCCATAGTTGTCCAAGTAGAACTGTGCCCCTGACTGTTTCCAATGGCCGACATTTTAGAAGCACAGTCTGAGGCCTTTCTTCAGAGTTGCTCCTGTGTGGATTCCAACAACGGACTTTTTGGCTTAGCAGCTGAATGCAATCACCATTTATACCACAGAGGGGCTCTAGTATTTAACAGTAAACCAACTCCAAACTCACTTCAGAGAGTCAATGCTGACTTACAGTGACCCCTCCCCCCATGGGTTTCTGAGTCTGTAACTCTTCATGAGAGAGTTCAGACTTTCTCCCCCAGAGCTTCTGGTGGTTTTGAACTGCTGACTACATTGGTTGCAGCCCAACAGGTAACCACTCCACCACCAAGCTGCCTCTTAGCAGTAGGACAGAGAATTCTTAGTCTCCCCGTGACGAAACAGTCTACCCATGGACTGAAGCCTCCCAGGAAACTTCAAAGAATCCTCTACTTCAAGATTCTTCAACTAGATCAAGCGAGTGAGTTTTGGAGGAGCCGTATGGTGTAGATGAAAGAGCACCGGATGAGCGTGTTAGGCCTGGTTGTCTAGAGAAATAAAACCAGTGGCATGCGTACATATGTAAGAAAGAGTTTTTATATCAAGACATGCTCTTATACCAAGAAGGCAAACCAATCTAATTTGAGTCCCTGGACCCAATGTTAGCTGGAGCACTCTCATGTAGCTGTAGGCCAATGATGCAGAGAGAGGAACAGGTTGCAGGGAGACCCCAAGCCAGTGGGTGCAGAGGCTTATGATCCAAGGTCAGTGGAAACACTTGGGCACAGGGTTCCATCAGCCCTTAGCGTTGGGCAGTCCACCCGAGGCTGCCTTGGGTGGTAGGCATAGAGTTCTAGCAAGCAGGAAGGCTAGCTGGTAGAGATCGAGGAAGCATGCCCCGTGTCTCCCTTATAAAAAGGCCACATCTCCCAGGAGGCCTCAGCAGGCTGTGAGCAGATTGACAAGTTGGCTCCCATCTCTACACAAGTACAGATCGACATAAAAATCTCTCTGTTCCGTCCGGGGCAGATGTCAATTTATTGGCCACTTTAGTTTTTTTCTACTGTCAAATGAAGACTCTCTAACATGCCCCCCGCTCTAACAGACTGGGAATTTTAAAAGAAGAAAGGGGCCCTCATCCTACACTATCTCCAGGTACTTCAGTCTATACTCCACCCACCCCTCTTTGAAGCTAACCTTAGTATGCCCCTGAGAAGGAGAGTGGAGGACCAGGGGTATTTCCATTCTCGATGATCCCTGGGTGGTGCAAAGGTGAAGCCATTGTGACGCTAACCCAATGGTGGGAGGTTCAAGTCCATCTAAGGGTGCGTTAGAAGAAAGGCGTGATGATCTAACTAATGAAAAGTCAGCCATTGGAAGCCCTATTGGTACAATGTTCTGCTCCGAGACACCTGGGGCTCCAATCAATTAGTGGGGATGCGACAGCAGCTAGCTTGGTTTATGGATAGAGGGCGGGCAGAGCAGAGCCTTGGGATTCTGGCTTTAACATTCTGTGATTCCGTGATCTGTTTCTGGATGGAGAAAAATACCTCTTGGGGGAAGTGAATATTTTGATGGCTTTTATGGGAATGGTGTCTCAATACAGAAGCCTTTATAAAAAAAAAAGGAGATGAGGAGTCGGGGCTCAAACTGTCTCTGGGATAGAGATCTTTTGTCAGTTTATTAAATTCAGATTTATGGCCGACTCCCCGACCAAAAACATAGCTGTTAGCAGTCTATAACATGGAGCAGAAATATGAGTTCTCTGTGAATCTGGGGAAGAGAAGATGCCTTAATGACTTGTTGGCTGGGATAAATCTTTGTGGTCATATTAGCTAGGATGACAGGTATTTATATGGGCCTTCAGCACTTGAATGACTAATGTGGTCTGAAGGCGCTCCATGGAGATGATTTCTCTGATAAACTAGCACCTGTTTGCAAGTGCGTGGGGGTGGTTTGGATGAAGTCAAGGGTTGTCACCCCGACACCCTCAGGTAAGGGAATAGGAAACTTCTGCACAGTTGAGGCACAGGTGGCATTTTATGCTTGTCCTGAGAATCACACTTGGACTGCTTCCAGAGCTCTGGAAGATTCAGGTGGAATGAGGCTTGTTCCTGAGTGACTAGAGAGAATCATCTAAGAGATACTGACATGGGCAGGGGCAGCTGGAAAGGATCTTGGGTTTTAGGGTTTTAGGGTGGATGTTTGTCTGAATGCCACCCCATCACATGTTGGATTCTGCAGCATCCGAAGTCTCGCCAGAGTTCAAGCCCTCCATTTTTCCAGATGGGAAGACAGACTGAAGTTGAGGGGATGGAAAAAGCTAATTGAAAATCAAAGGGAAAGAAGTGATAGATGCCAATCAGACACATGGTTTTCCAGACACCTGAGCCTCAGGTTGCTCTGTCAATGTGACAACAGCCTTTCCTTATTGGCACGGGATGAGGATAAACCTGTTGTTGTGATTGTTGTGGATTTGGTTCCAGCTTCTGGTGATGGCATGCATAATGGAACGGAATGTTCTTGAAGCCTGCACCATGTCCATGGCTGATCACAGGTTGGACCATTATGAGCCTATGGTTTTCACTGACTGCTTTGAAGAAGTTGCTCAACAGGCCTTTCTTCCTAGTCAGTTTTACTCTAGAAGCTCCATTGAAACCTGTTCAGCATCATTAGTGGCACAAAGCCTCCGTGGAAAGACAGTGGTGGCTGTGCCTGAGGGGCATTGGCTGAGGGTTCACCCTGGGTCTCCTGCTGGGAAGGCGAGAGTTCTCTCACTTCACGAGTGATGCCCTCTGATCAAACCCTACCCCCTCATGCTTCATAGGTGTTCTCTGGCCTCTGCTGGGGAATGTATGAGCCCCAACATAAGTGATGTCCTTAAGATAGCCCCCATAAAAATCATTGCTGATCCTAAAAATACCTCTCACTGGGACAGGGTGTGAGCATCGACATTATATTTTCACATTGGGCTCCTTTTACTGTTAATTGTGTAATCTAAGTGATTTTACATAATGTAGTTAGAAAGACCTCCCTTACAAAATGCTGTTAGCCGTCTATAACATGGAGCAGAAATATGCGTTCTCTGTGAATCTGGGGCCGAGATTAGTTAAAGGTATTTTACTGAATGCTGTTTGTCAAAAGTGCTTTATTGAATGCCATCTCTAAGGATGTTTCAGGACTTGCTACACTGCTTGAAAGCCATCAGACTGGAGGTGGATGTCACTTAAGGGGGCCAGATTAGGCTCAGCATCTTCTTTTACTTACCTGTTAGTCACTGAAAGCTCAAGTCAAAAAGTCCATTCTCACTGCCATCAAGTCGATTTCAAGTCATAGGAACCCTACAGGAGAGGGTAGAAATGCGCCAGTGAGTTTGTGAGACTGCAGACTCTTTACCAGGGTAGAAAGTCCCATCTTTCTCCCATGGAGCAGCTAGTGGTTTTGAACTGTTGACCATGCAGTTAACAGCTCAGTGAATAACCACTCTGCCACCAGGGCCCCAATACGGTAGCTAGTCAACAAAGACACCCTGAGAGTGAGTGGGCTAAGATTAATGAGCTCATTGGATTGCTCAAGGTCAGTGGTTGTTCACCTGAAACCAGAGTTAATATAAAGCATTTATATATGACTACCTAAAGTGTGTGTGTGTGTGTATTCTGGTTTCAAACAGAACATCACAAAGGCAATCTGTTTTGCACTGCTATGAGCTTCTCACCAGTATACCTGCTAAATAAAATTTTTCTTTCTTTTTCTGACTTGGAATCAAGTGGCAGCACTGCTTCAGGGTAAAATATTTGCATTTCGGATAACAATTGGACACGTGACATTGACACTGACCAGGGGGTTTGGAAGTTAAGGCTAATAAGAGCACACTTACTTTACCACAAAGGAATCCCTGTATAGATGTCACTGGATTTCCAAGGACTGTGATCTTTTAGAAGCAAATTATCAGGTCTTTCTTTCAAGGTACATCTAAGTAGATTTGAAGCACGATTCAGTTAAAAGCTGAGAGTTCAAACGCTTGTGGCACCCAGGGTCCCCCTAGGACCTTGGAATGAATGATAGCTGCAAGGGTTCACTAGATGAGGAAGGTCTAGCTTTCTGGGCTTCTAGGGCTTTCTCAAAGTAGACAAGGCAGGTCAGAGAAGATTGTGAATATTATTCCTGTTTACCACCTGAGTTGAGCAAATAATCAGAGAAGTGAGGTTATATGAAGAAGAATGCGGTATCAGCATTGGAGAAGGGCTTATTAACAACTTGGGATACGCAGCTGACACAACTTCATTTGCTGAAAGTGAGGAGGACTCGAAGCACTTCTAATAAGGATCAAGGGTTTGAGCCTTCAATGTGGATTGCAATTCAATGTAAAGAAGACAAAAATACCCACCACTGGACCCTTGGGTGACATCATGAGGAGTGGAGAAAGGATTGAAACCATTGAAGACTTCATTGGCTAGCCTCCACAATCAGTGCTCATGGAAGCAGCAGTCGCAAGATCCAATGATGCATTGCATTGGCTCAACCTGCTGCTCGAGACCTCTTAACAGTGCTGAAAGGCGAGGTGGTGGCTTGGAGGACGGAGGTGCGTGGGCCTTACCCAAGCCATAGTCTTTTCCATGACCTCACATGCACGTGAAATTTGGATGCGGAACAGGAAGAACAAAGAGGAACTGATGTGTGCCTGGAGAAGATTCTTGAAAGTATCATGGGCTGCCAAAAGAACAGACACATCTGTCTTGGAAGAAGTCCAACCAGAATGTTCCTGAGAGGCGAGGATGGTGAAACTTTGCCTCCAGTACTCTGGACACGCCGTCAGGAGAGAAAGGTCCCTGGAGAAGGACATCATGCTTGGTAAAGTCAGGGGTGGTCCTCTACAAGATGAATGATGGACTCCGTGGCTTCAGCAATGGCCCCAACAGCAGAAGGATTGTGAGGACAGCGCAGGACCGACGGGGTCTTGTTCTGTTGTGCTTGGAGTCACTATGAATTGGAACGGACTCCCTGGCACCACATAGCAGCAAGAGGCATCTGAGTGCCCCATGAGAGGGCGCGCCAGCATCCTTCCGGCTGCCCAGGCTGTTATGGAGAGGCAGAGATGGAAGCATGTGTGTGGACGTCCCCTGTAAAAGCTAAGGTGCTCCACAGAGGCCAGTGACTTTTTAATCCCGGGCAGTTCAGAACAAGCAGCGTGCACCAGCAAAGCCTGAGGGAGAGGCGGGCGTTTCCACTGCGCCCCGAAGGCTGGCAGAGGGCTGAGGATAGGTGCCCGGGAGCTCGGGACATAGGGCAGCCCAGGTGGGGCCGCCCGGAAGGTAAGCCTCAAGGGCGAACCTAGCCGGGTCAGGCCCCAAGGGCTTTCACGCTGCCAAGAAGGGATGGGGTTGGAGGATTTGGCAACGGGATGGGTGCTGATGCCGCAGCATGTGGAAATGTATTCAATGCCACCGCATTGTACGTGTAAAAAAATGTTGAATTGGCAAATGCTGCCTTATCTATATTTTTATCACAATGACAGCGAAGACGAAGAATGGATCAGAAACCGGCTCATGACAGGGTGTCAGGTTTGTGGGTATGTGTGCGCGTGCTCACAACGCTCACGTAGAGGATAAAGTGGGGGGGTGGGGTGGGGGGAGAAGAGGGTACCAGGTGGGCTTTTCTCCCACTTCCAAGTCCAAGTAAATGGTCTTGAATTTTCCAAGCAGTGCTCCCGGGGGCTTAGTGGCTCTGACTAGCATTTCTTGGGCGGCAAGGCTGGCAGCTTTTCAGTGCAACTCCGCCACCACCCCAATTTCCTCCCAGAGCAGCCCATTCGCCGTTCGGCAGCACCAACTGGGGAGGTCTCTCCGCTCAGCCAGCGAGTCAGGGCCACGGAGAACTCGCGCCGCCCGCCTGGGGAAGGAGACAATTAGCTCCTTGCCTTCTCCTTCCTGCAGGAACAAACCCGGGCCCCCACGGCATCTGTCCCCTCCTGTTCCTCCAGCTGGCCCCCTTGCCACGTGCACCCCCTTCCCGGGAACAGGCCCGGGCGGCCGGCCTCGCGGGCCCACTTCCTCTTCCAGCAGGAGGGGGCCCGCGGGCTTTCTGTGCCCTTGAACTCCTCGTCCAAGTTCCCCTCCCCGGCTGCCAGCCCCAGCCTGCGAGCTGCTCCTCGGCGCCGAGGCAGCATATGGACGGTTGCCGGAGCAGCTGCTGGCGAAGGAGGCGCTGAACGGAAGCCTCGCGGGATAAACACCAGGAACCCAGGGGACCTGGGGCGCTCAAGGTGCCTGCGCAGCCCCCCGAGCTCCTGGGGCCCAGATCAGTGGTTCGGGGCTGCTTAAAGCCCTGGTCCTCCGAGTCTTCATCCCAGAGCGTGAACAAGCCAGCATCTGTGAAGCACTTCGTATGTGCTGCCCCATTCCCTAAAGAAACCCGGAGGCGCCTGATTCTTGAGACCTCATCGGATGGCGCTCTGGAGCAGCTGTGACTTCATTTTACCGAAGACAACCCGGAGCCTACAGAGGTCAGTCATGGCGGGACGATCACACAGGGGGAGGGAACCCAGGCTTCACTCCCAAGTCTTTTTAAAAGCATTTTGTGGTGGCACAAGCGCTTTGAGAGGCAGAGTTCTGTACGGATACTGTTAACCCAGACACACATGTGGGCCACTTTACAGCAGGGCATGCGCAGAGCACCAGAGTGGGTCCCCAGGGATGCTCTCCTAGCCCCCTGGACAGAGGCGGTTACCCTGCATGAAGCCAAGTAGCTACTTAGAACCTGAATCAAGCCATTGGCCTGGAGGGGAGCTATAGAGAAGAGAAACCTGGAGTCTAGTGCCTTGTCATAAACGTGGCAGGAGAGGGAACCTCCACTCTGGTCCTGGGATGTCTGGTCCTGTCTGTACCACCTCGAGAGCCTTTGGAAAGTGAGAAAGGAAAGGGTGGGCCTCATGGAGGGAAGGGGCCGGAAGGAGAGCCTAAAGCCACCAGTGTGGATTGTCCCTAGTCACTGTCACCAGTGTGTCTGATACCTGCATAAATGCCCAGACTGGAGACCTGGGGGAGTACTGTTTCAGTGAGCATCTAGATGGAACTGACAAAGGCTACCTTTTCCTCTTGTGAGTAGTGCGCTCTCTCTCTCCAACTTCGTTAGCCCCCTGGGACCACAGGAAGCTACAGTTTGGTGTCCCCTTCAAGTCTGTCAAATACTTTTGTCCTTAGGTGGATCCATCACCCAGTTAACAATCTAGACCTTGCAGAGATGAAGACAGAGACCAAGGATCCATTCATCACACTGAAAGCAGATACTCCATGGCGATTTCAATCCCTTCTTGAGGCTGGAAGCTAGGAAAGAAATGGGATGAATCGATTTTCACAGGCTCTGTGAATAGTGCCATGATAGCAAGTCTCTGGAGAATCAGGGTGTGGCTATTAGCAGTCTCTTCTCGAACATGATTCTGGAAGTTTCTTCCCAGGCACGTGAAAGGGAAATGCTAACTGGGACAGGGAAAATGATGTACATGAACCCTCCCTCTTTTTAGGAAGAGAGGAGGAAGAGAGGAAGGGACCAGAGGAGGTCAAGTTCTTCAGGATGGGCCTTTGGTTGCTGTGCATAGTGATGGGGTGAGGAAACAAGTTTGAGGAGCCAAGAGAGTGCTCTAGTTGGCCAATGCTTCATGGAGTTGAATTCAAGAATTTTCAAGACCTGTGGAGTGTGGGCCTGGTGATTAGAACAGAAGCTATCACATCTGGATTATAAGCATGGTTAAAGATGCACTGAGACCAGAGGGGGTAAATGTCTATGTTCTCCTAATTTGTGAGGCACAGGGATATAATGAACAGAGTCCTTGCACACAGAAGGAGAGGAGCAAGATTCCTACCTTTCTAGGCATTTGACCTGCTACTGGGTAAACGTGTTATGTGGATCATAACACATTTAGGATGCCATTGTGAAGAATGAAAGTTCCAGAACACTTAATTGTGCTTCCGAGGAAGCTGAGGCAGTCACTTGAACAGATCAAGGGGATGCAACATAATTTAACAATCCGGAAAGATGTGCCTCGGGGCTGTTTTCTTTCACCGTGCTTAGTCTGTATGCAGAGCAACCGATCCAAGCAGCTGGACTCAATGAAGAAGAATGCGCGTCAGGATGGCAGGAAGACTCGTTAACAACCGTTGATGTGTAGATGACATAGCCTGGGTCGCTGGAAGGCTGGAGGAGAGGACTTGAAGCAATTACTGATGACATCTCTACCTAAAGAACGCAAACATCATCACCACTGGGCCAGTCCGCCACATCACGATAAATGGAGGAAAGACTGAACTTGTCAAGGAATTCATTTTACTTAAATTCATCATTAATGTCCATGGGAAGCAGCCATCAGGAAATCAAATGACGTATTGCCTCGGGCATATCTGCTGCAAAAGATCTTTTTAAAGTGATAAAAAAGCATAGCTGTCACATTGAAGACTAAGATACTCGTTAATGCAAGCCATTGTGTTTTCTTTTTTTATGATTCTTCTTTTTTTTAAAAAAATAATTTTATGGGGGGACTGTACAACTCCTATCACAATCCATCCATTGTGTCAGCACATTTGTACATTTGTGGCCATTGTCATACTCAAAACATTGGCTTTCTACTTGAGCCTTGGTATCAGTTCCTCATTTCCCCCCTCCCTCCCCCCGCCCTCCTCCCTCATGACCCTTTGATAATTTATAAATGATTATTATTTTGTCATATCTCACACAGTTTGACATCTTCATTCACCCATTTTTCTGTTGTCCATCCTCCAGAGAAGAGGTTAAATGTAGATCCTTGTAATTAGTACGCCACCTTCCCTCCACCCTCATATATATGTGAAAGCTGGACACTGAAAAAGACCAGATTAGAATTGGTACATTTTGAAATACGGTGTTTATGAAGAATTACGAAGAATATGGGGGCTTGAAGAACAAATAAATCTATCTGGAAAGAGATGCAGAATTCTCAGATGCAAACATGACAAGACTTTGCCTCACACACTTAGGACATGTGACCAGGCAGTATTCTGCTGTTGAACACAGGGTCTGTAAGAGTTGGAACTGGTGTGATGCATCTCCCAATGACATCAAGAAGGACTAGTCTGGAGAAGGAGCTCATGCTCTATGAAGTCCTGAGTCAGTGATAAAGAGGAAGAGCTTCAGGGCTCACCTCTAGCCATGGCTGTGAGGACGGTGCAGGACGGGGCAGTGTTAGTTGGTATCCCTATGAGTTAGACTCATCTCTGTGATACCTGACAATAGTAAACCCTTCAAGCCTCACCTCGACTCATCTCTCTGCAACCCCTTTTGATAGCTGTTCACCTCTGTGTACTGCCTTATGCCTTTCTTCATGCCTGAAGATTATCTCTTTTATCTCTGCCTACCAAAGTTTTATCTATACTTACAAGCCCTGCTTAAATAATGCCTCCTATGTGCAGCCTTCCTGGACTCCCCCAGGCAGAGCTGACCACGTGCAACTTGGGATTCCCACAATGCTTTGCACATTCTTCAACTCACCCCATCCTCTTGTTTGTTTTTACTTGAAGGATCTGTTTTCTACACTAGATCAGAGAAGAGAATTTGATTCTATGCCCGTCTGGAGATTCAAGAGCCTGGTGGGTTCTGAGACTTGGTAGCTGTTCTCTTTTGAATGATTACCCAGCATGACATCTCACCTATTGGCAGCCCTAGGTGGATTTTATTTCCTATGATTCATTTTGTGCAAATTCTCCCAACAATTTTGGAAGACTACCAGGGAGCAACTAAAACAAATAAACAAACAAACAAACCAACAAACCAACAAACCCTAGCATATGGGACTTCTGGTCTTTGCCCATCTTGAGTTTCTTTCTTTCTTTTTTTTTAATCATTACCACAATCAATTTTTATTTCATTCTTGTGGGGGGATAATATTCCATTGTATGGATATTTCATCTTATACCTTCATCAGGTGATGACATTTGATATTAATCCACCTTTTGGCTATTATTAATAACATTGTAACCAACATTCATGTGCAAATTATTTTGTGGCCATATGCTTTTAGTTCTTAGGGTTTATAGCTAGGAGTGGAACTGCAACGACAAATGGTAAGTAATGTATATTTTTTTGAGGAACCAGTTGGTTATTTTCCAAAGCAGCTGCACCCTTCTCTATTTCCACTAGCAATGTATGTGATTTATCAGTTCTCCACATCCTTTCTGATACTTGTCATTATCTGTCTTTTTGGTTATAGCCATCTTTACACTGTCATTGAATCATTGTTTACTCATATCGACCCTATAAGACAGGGTAGAGTTGCCCCTGTACATTTCTGAGACTTTAAGTCTTTTTTTTCTTTTCTTTTTTAAAATTTTATTGGGGGCTCTTACAGCTACTACAACAATCAGTACATCATTTGTATCAAGCACATTTGCACACATATTTCCACATACATTTCCCAATATTTTCCACTTGAGCCCTTGATACAAGCTCCTTTAAAAAAAAACCCTCCCCTTTCCCTTCCCCCCCTTTTAAAAAAATTAATCATTTTATTGGGGGGCGCCCATCTTGAGTTTCTATCGAAGGAAAAAGTATGCTTCCAGAAAAAAGTGTCCGCTCCCCGTGAGAGGGAGGACTTGTGGAGTCAGAAGGTCTCATCCCCTAAGACCTTCATGAAGCCTTTTGGAGCCATGATTGTCGTCATCTTCTTCACTCTTCCAAGCCCTCTTACTGCTCCCATCATTCCCATTATTCACGTTTAACTGGAGGGATTCCATCCAGTCAACTCATCCACCAACCCCGGACTTAGGATGAGTTCTTTAGTTCTGGTTCCTTCTCTTGGGGAGACTGAAGCTGCTGACTTCAGAGGGTGATTGCAAGGATTCCATAAGATCCTATTTATCTACCTACCTGCCTCTCCATACATTTTTACCAAGGTATAACTAATGTAAAATAATATGCACGAATCTTAACTATCAACTTGGTGGTAGTTTTATTTTACTCTTTCACATCTGTAGATTCCTGAGTAAACCACCCCACAGATCTAAATATAGAGCTAAACAAGGTTTTTTGGAACTGGCCTTTGCTTATCAACTGTAGAGTGCTGTGGGAATGCTGCTTTTGAATATTGCCAGGAGGTGGAGCCTCTTTCCCATTAAATTCCTCTCCCACAGCGTCTAGATGTCTAGAAATTACGAACACCAGTTCCAAATCCCATAGCAAACAAATCACTACAGGTGCTGAGACCCCATCCTTCAGTCTGGGCTGGATTGTGTGGTCCCGCTGCCTGTCCTTGAAGGCAATGGGATGGCCTCACGGGGCCAGTGACAATGCCAGCTGCCACGCAGTGAAATCCACTGCAGCTTAATTCAAAAGCCATGCCTGAGGAGAGGCCTTGGGTGGAGAAGGAAGAAGCCGCTGCCCAGGATGTAGACATATTACAATCTACCTGTGAAAGGAGCCCTCAGGAGGCAAGGGACTGGAATGTTGCTCTCCCCTGCTGCCCAGGCCTCCCATGGGACTCTCTCCCAGGGGACTCCCATCTCCAGCACTAGCACACTTCTGATGAGAACCCGTTTCTGCTCACTTCCTTCTTGGCCCCTGTATAACTTAGCGTGCTCCTAAGAAAATCCACCTTCTTGCTTCCTAAATTCCTCTGCCCTTCTTCATTCATGGTATCTCTGACCTCTAGCCATCCAATCAAAGCTCTGTTGGAGGATCCGATCTGTCTTGCTTCTGGGCTTTCTCGGTGCCTCAGCCACCTTTGGATCTCTGCCTGGAGTGCCCCTGTTTCCATGCCCCTCTGCCTTCTTCCATTGGACACAATTTCAAAACCGACGCAAATGCCTCTGTCTAAAGAAGAACTCTCAAGTCCTTTAGATACATGTGACTTGTCTCCCCTGCCTTTTAAGGACTTCCTCCCTTCAGCAGAGCCTTGTTAAGACATGTCCTTCCTTGTTCTATCTTGTTCGCTCCCAGCCTCCTGGTACCTAGCGAGGTGTCTGCCCCTTGACTTAGAGAATGAATGAATGACTGAGTGCTATGTTGAAGAGGAGAGGGTCTAATGACAGGCACATTTCTGAGGTTTTCCTCATATTTTCTCTTTTAAAGGTCAGGATGTGATCATGGAAACAGGGGCTTTGGGAGTCCTCTGTCTTCTATGCCACTTCTCACCCAAGCACATAAATAACAGAACAGGGCTGATGCCCGGCACCGCACCTTCCTCGTACTGGAAAATGCTGAACTGAGAAACTTTGTAATAATTACCTACCTACTTGAAAGTAAAAACTACATAATTTGTCTTTAAGTGATCTTAAATTAATATAAATGATGAAGTATGCTCAGAATACTCAAGTACTGGTACATCCAATTGAACACAATTAAAATTAAGATGGATTTATTAGTATTGTGACTGTTATTGATTAAAATGGTAATGATAAATAAGGAGAAATGTTAAGTACAACAAGGAATCAGTAATATTTCTTCAAAGCAATAATTTTGCTGTGACTACCCAATTATTAGTACATTTAATGTGTTATTCAGTGCAATTAATTATCCACTTTGCTTCTGCAAAGGCACTGAGAGACATTGCTTTTGGCTTGGAGTGGAGCTAGCTTGGGAGGGAGGTGGGGGGGGAAACTCTTCCCAGCTGGACGGGCTCTCTGAAGTGAAGGCCAGGCTCTTGGGATGTGTACCTGGGAACAACCCCGATAGAAACTTGTGTTAGTCTAGGTTTAGACTAGAGAAACAAAATTTATAAGACACTCATATGTGTATAAGAAAGAACTTTATATACCACAGCGATTGAATATTGAGAACACGTCCCAGTCCAGTCCAGATCAAGTCCATAAATCTGATATTAGCTCATATGTCTGGGACCAATCTATAAAGTCCTCTTCAGACTCAAAACACATGCAATGATGCTGAATGCAGGAAGATCACAGGCCAGTGGGTGGGAAATCTTGTGGATCTAGTGGCATTCTAAGCATCTCAGTGCTGACAGGGGTCCTCCACGTGGCTCCTCCAGCTCAGGGCATTATCCTAGCTTCATGTGTCTTGTCAGCTGCAATGTTTCCCTGGGAGTGAACCTGCGTCCAGCTCCAGCCAGCTAGTTATCTCCTTAACGACTCTAAAGGAGGTCATCAAGCTACCACCCGATCGACAGGCTAAACTCCACCCCTTCATTCTTAATCCTCCCAAAATTGACAACATTGTGTAACTCCCACAAAGCTGTGTAGGTCTTTGGGGGAAGAAGGGACACGTTGGATTTGAGGACTTAACGCCCGCGGGCTTGAGATTGTCCCGGGACACATAGTTGTGTGACCTAAGTTAAGTGACAGCACCTTTGGTCGATGTTTGCTGTTGTAGCAGCATCTCCAACAGATGGCGTGTGGTGGCTGGTGTAATGCCATCTTCATGATCCTTAGCACACTCAGGTCCGCTGTTGTCAGCGTGGTCCCCAGCATCCATGGGTTTTCGATGGGTACTTCTTGGGAGCAGATCGCTAGGCCTGTCTGCCTAGTCAGTGTTATTCCAGAGACTTCACTGAAGCCTGTCCACCACCGACCACCTTGCTGGCCTTACATGCTGGTAGCATCGCTGCCAGCCACATAGCAACATGGAGCTACCACGGATGGTGGATGCATACATCGGTGGCTCATTCTTCTCATCATGAAGGTGAGACAGGTAGCCCAGCATGCTGTATGTGAAGGGACCTGCCCATGGAGCGGTGGCTGTGAGGGATGACGGGGATGGCTTGTCAGGAGATGCAGTCAAGTTCCAGCTGGTGTGTGGACTTGCTCCTGGATTTTACAGATCTCCCCTGGGGGATACTTCTGAAAATTGGTCATCAGTCCCCGATAGTTGAATGAGGAAAGTTCCATGGTTGCCGTCCACCCCAATTTCACCCCCTGACTGGTGACAGAGATTCTACCAGCCATGATCTTCCGTCACACTCTTAGTTAGGAAGAACCTTATGTCAGATGACATCACAGTTGGATCATCTTTTACAAAGTTTTTTTTTCTTCTGGAGTTTTTGCTTGAGTAAAATATCCACCCCAAGCAATCAGCTGCCATCAGTCGATTCCAGTGTATAGCGACCCTGTCTAGGCTTTCTAAGATGTGAATTTCAGGGGAGAAGGCGGCCCGGTCTCTCTTCTTGGAGCAGCTGGTTCAAGGCCACACTGGTAAGTAGAGAGGGGAAGTGACTTGATCAAAGTTGTAGAGCACAGAAGCTCGGGGACTTGAACTTGGCTCTGCCAACACTAAGCATCTGCTCACTGTCTCTGAGTTTGCTCACATGGTTGCCACCTGTCCTTGTCCCAGGAAGCCACCCCTGGCTCCCACCCTCCCGAGTGCCAAGGGTTCACTGTATTGTTTCATAAAGCTAATTGCTAGTTTTTACATACAGGCTTTATTTTATGAGCTCCAAATTGCCCAAATTAGATTTTATTAAGCTCACACGTATGATTTTCCTTGTTTTTATTAAAATTAAGTTCACTCCGTTGCCATTTGCAAGGGAGTTTGAAATTAGGCTCACTTTGTATCCACGGAAACATAGGGAGGATTTTATATGTGATCAGACTTTTACCCACAGATTGGGGAGGGCGGAGGCAGCTGGTAATTAGGTGCGTAATTCACAGGCAGGCTCCCGAAGCACAATGGTCCCGCTCCTCTGCATGCCGTCTGAGAGTTTACAACAGCATCTACCTGTGGTGGAGAGGGTCAGGTTGGAAAGGTGGGGTGGAAGGAGATGGATCCAGCGTCAGCTCTGCCCTTCCCTCATTCCGTTCGCATCAGGCAAGGTGTGTTTCTTGTTCTGCGTGTTGGTTTCCACATTCATAAAATGGGGGTGAGGAGGGTGTTGCTAGCAGCCATTACATCAGCCTGTGGCTCTTGCCCAGCAGAAGGACACACTGCCTGGTCCTGCACCACTCCCATGATCAGTTGATGGTTGACAGTCTTGCCCCACAGGGCTTTCATTGACTGATTTTTGGAAGTAGTTTGCCAAGCTTTCCTCCCTAGCCTATCTTAGTCAAGAAGCTACACTGAATCTTATTTGCCAGGACAACAACCTACCAGGCTTCTCTGACAGTCAGGTATGCACAAGGAACCACACCTGGGTCTTTAGCAGGGCAGGCAGGGGTTCTACCACAGAACTGCCATGTCCCTTGGATGTGGAAGCAAGATTTTACCCCATGTACCAACTCTGATGAATAGTATTGAATTTCTGGTGCTGTGACCAGAACGTTCTTAAGACCAGACCTGGGCTCAGAAGAAAAAGGCACAATGATTAACGAATTTCTTCCCTAACCACAAATGGGCCCCTGGTGTGGACCGGCACTTCTTTCAGACAAAGGGGAGAGGTCAGCCAATGGGGAGAGACCCCTGTTCTCGAGAAAGGGTGGGAGGAAGCAGCCATTGCAACAACACCATGATGAATAGACAAATGAAAATTTAATAATTGATACTTTCCTGAAGGTCAATCAGGAAAGGCGATGTGCTTAGATTGGGGGAGGGTCGGTAAAGCACTCTCTCAAGAGGTGAGCCTGGAGCAGAGACTAGAATGATAAAGATATGTCCCAACATCTGGCGGTAGATAGTCTCAGAGCAGCAAAGACAGACCACAGACAGGTAGGCATCTGGTAGTTTCAAGAAACAAAGAGGAGGCCAGGGTGGGAGAGGAGGTAAGGATGGACTCAGAGTGGTAGAATATGGCCAAATGGTAATTGATTAGTTGTGCCTGCCATTGCCATGGGAGGAGAGACAGATATTGTCTGTGACGTTCTGTACCTCGTCTCCCCCTTCATCTGCAATTCCTGGACCAGATGAACTCAGCAGCAATATTTTAATATCCTGCTATCAAGAGCTTAGAAGGGAGCGATGTTCTTGCCATGTGAGTGGAATGGTGGGGAGGGTTATTGAGGGAAAGGCTAGCATTAGAAGTGGGCTTTGTAAGATGTTCATTACCAAACCAGGGGTAGTAGTGTTTGTGGGTCAGGAGGGTTGTGTGTGGAGGCAGAGAACCTGAGTTTACATTCATGCTCTGCTGTTCATTAGCCACATGGATTGGCCAGGCCATGCTGCTTTTTCTGCACCACAGTTTCTTCATCTTAAAAAGGAAGCAATAATAAAGCTTCACTCACAGAGTTTGGTGAGCATTTAATTACACATGGGCATACAGAGCTTTAAAAAAATGATACCGGCAAATGAATAGTTATAATCAATGTGGTAGACATTGATAATGTTTCTACTCTCACAGAAGGAGCCCTCGTGGCATAGTGGCTTGGGTTATTCATTTCAGGGTCAGAGGTTCAACTCCACCAGGTGCTCTACAGAGAAAGATGGAGCTTTCTGCTTCTGCCAAGACGTAGAGCCTTGAAAACGCCCAGAGGCAGTCTCTACTCTGCCTACAGGACAGCTTCGAGTTGAAATGGATTCAATGGGAGGGAGGGAGAGGCTATAAAATACTATTAGGATTCTTTGTTGACTTTAAGTAGGATGATTCCTGGCAGCCATTCTCAGGAGACTTTGTGTTATTTTTTTTTTCCTTGTGTGTCCATTGTCACAGCGTTTACAGAGAACAATTAGCCCTATGCACCAAATAGCCTATAGAAGTTTGTTTCTTTCTCTCCAGAAATTTTACTTTTGCAAATTTCGCAAACAAGAAATAAGTGGGTTTTAACTTCTGGCTATGGTGGAGTAGCTAAGAACCACTCGGAATGCCAGACACAATACAAACGGCAAGTTGTGTGTATTGATTTGACGGAATCATGTATAGCAGTGTCAATGAAGGAACTCATAACCATGCTGTTGGATATAAGAACCAGCTACAAAATTACTCTTAAAAGTGTCTTATGAAGTCCCATCTACTGATGTTACAAGCTTACAGAATACTCCTTGCAGGAGGTGTAATGATTGGAAGGACACAGAAGGGGCACTGGGATTCTGGCAGAATTCTGTTTCCTGATCTGGGTGTGGTGGCCCTAGGGGCTGTTAATTTGTGAAACATCATGAAATAGTACCTTTCCTGTTTGCCCTCCTTCCTCTGTGTATGGTACCCTGGGGTAAAATGTTTATCTAAATAAACAATAATTGTGTATATGAGCAAAAATGTTTATGACCGTGCCGTGCATGATAGTGAAAAACAGAAATAACCCAAGTCCCCCAAAAGGAAATATTTAAATAAAATAGAATTCACATGAATGGAAAAAGATGCGGCCTTTTAAATGATGCTATCGAAAAGATTGTTTTAATCACATGGGAAAACTTTAACTTTATAACGCGAATGGAATAAAGTACCAGGAACATTTTGCATATCATTTGAGCTTGGGTTGATTGGGCTGCTACTTAGCCCCGGAGATTGAAGGGGACTGGAGAGCCCCGAGCATGGGGCAAATTCGCTCTCCTTACCGACTTCCTGGGAAACGGAGCAAATGAAAGCACCTTCACGTGACCCACTTTCTCACCTCCGAGGAACATGAGGTAGACTGCTTGTCCTAACCTCACTCTTTCCAGTTCTCGCCACTCTGAGAGCATCACCACCATTTCCCTTCCAAATCGGTGTCATCTGTGAGAGCTCCACCTGTGGGCCTTTTCTCCTCTCATCTGTCACTCGCCTCTCCCCTCGGGAGGACTGGGCTCCGGTCTAAGTTACTGGGTCTCGCTTGCATCCAAAACACTCCTGCTGAATGCAGCTTCCCTCACCTCACAGGTGAGGTTTCCAGAGTCAGTACAGGGCAAAGAAGAGAAGCTTTCTCTGTCCTCTCCTGTAGTTTATAAAACTGCTCCTGTCCATCAAGGTGAGCATCTCACCTTATCACTGCCTTCGAGTCAATACTGACTCCTCGTGGCTCTAGAAGTCAGATAGACCGACCCCTGGAGGTTTCTGATACTGTGGCAATTTGTGGGCATAGAGAGCTTCATCTTCTCCTGTGGTGGGCGGTTAGTGGGCTCAAACTGGTGACCTTGCAGTTGGTGACCTGACTCATAACCACTCTGCCACCAGGACTTCTATCAGGTTGAGTGTTCCGGGTCATTCAGGGTAGTCCTGTTGATGGCTGCCCTTAACTCATGGCTGCAGCATGTGTTACAGGCTAGGCCTATTCCACAGAGGCTTCCTTGGCTGTCATCTACGTGGAAGAGCTTGCCAGGCCTTTCTTCCGCAGAAGCTCTGAGTGGGCCCAACTGCCAGTTGCAAACGGCACCACCCAGATTCGTAGAAAAGCATTAGCAACTCTTTTCATCCTTCCTTCCACCTTGCTACCTGCCCCACTCCACCTCAGAGCAGGCCAAGTAGACCCACTGTTCCCTTAATGACAAAGGGGGAGAGCTCTGTAAGTTACTCCACGCTGGAGCTTGACCAGGATTCAGTCCACACATCCCCCCACCCCCCACCTCAAGGATAGGCAGGATGAGAAGTCACTTTCCAAAGTTTCTACACTTATTTTGTATTACTTGATGAGAGTAGGCCAAAAAAGCTATCCTTATAAACCTTTTTATCAAATAAAAATATAAAACCACGAGACCATTCTTTCTCAACACCATCTCCTCTATCTAAGTGTATGTACTTCTGGAATCAGGTGCCCATCTCTCTGGCTCTCTCCACAAGGAGTCTCCGCTCTTTGGTGTACACCATGTCAGCACAAGAGTTTTGGCATCCTCGAGGGACTTGATTTGGGTTCCTTTTCTATGTTCTTTGAGTTTAGGGAATAAAAACAACATCAGAAGGCACAAGCTCAGAGCTGTAGGGTGGATGGGGTCAAGGTTTTCTATGGACCTTCTTGTATGATAGCCCTCACTGCCCTTGAAGAAGGAGTAGGTGTGTTGTCTTGATGAAAAGAAAAAAAAACCAAACTGGACGTTTTTTAACCAATGGATTTTAAATTGTCTCAATATTTCCTTAGAAGACTACTACTACCCTCCATGATCATGCTGTGTACTTCAAGAAAAATCTATCAAGATTACCTTTTGGGGATCCATGAGAAGAGTTGCCAGAACTTTCTGAGCCAACCACTCTCCCTTGAATTTTAACTGACCCTGAAGAGCCCCGCAGAAGCCACTATTTTGATTGGACTTTTGTTGAAATTACCTTAATGAGACTAAGACAAGTGTGAAATGAGAGAACTTGTCTATGGCCATCTACCGATCTCAGGGGCATGTTTGCATATGGTTTGTTTGGAATGAACATGTGAATGTATGCACTGAAGCCCCAGTAGCAAAGCCTTTTCTCTTGGCTTTGTATTTACCAAAGACCTGACCTTGGGTTCTCTCCTTACCATTGAATTGATTCTAACTCACAGTGACCCTACACCATGAACTTCTGAATGACATTTCCTATTGACGTTGCTATCTTTAATATCATATTAGTATCATTCTTTTGATACGTTTGTGTATGTATATTTGTTAAGCAATGTGGTGGTTATATAATTTTGCATCAACTTGAAGATATAAAGGGGTAGAGATGAAGCCTAACCTGTCAATCAGGTCACAGCCTCTTTGTGGTGTGGCCTTCTCATAAAGAGGGTGCTGGGAACGTCCCCTCTCTCTGCTTCACCTTTCCTGTTGATGCCACACTCAGACTTGGACAAGCCCTGTGATGCAGCCACTGCCATTGGATCCATGCAACCCTACATTCACCAGCCTGTGCTCTTTCTGCATCATTGCATGAGTCTGAAGAGGGACTCATAGACTGGTATCGGACTTGTGGACTTGAGCTGGACTGGGCTGGGATGCTCTCTCTATTATATAATTAGTTCTTGATATAAAGTTGTAAAACTCTTTTTTGTTGTTGTTGTTGGGCATAACTGCTCTCCCATGGTGGGAGTAGGAGGCCCAGCCCCACTGCTGGAATTGAACCTCCGTCCCAGTGGGCCGCAGTCCCATGCACAACCACTATGCCACCGGGGCTCAGTCCAACTCTTTCATATATATATATATATATATATATATATACACATATATACACATCTATATGTATATATATGTCATTGAATTTGTTTCTCTAGTCAACCTGATCTAACACAAGCAAACAATAGTTCAACGAGAGTATGTTTTCTCCAGAATGTGCTTTCTTCAATTCAGCCATGTATACCAAGGTGAAGAAACAATGATATGGGATACTGAAGAATAATATGGTATAATGAAAAAACAATAATGGAGAAATCTTACTTTCACTTGGTCACTCTACAGCAAACACCACAGGCATTTGTGCAGGTTGATGTCGAGTTTCCAATCATTTTAACAGTTTGGGATTAAGCTCAAATTTGAAAATCAGTTCTTTAGCCACCAAACTGCTTTGTGCATATTCCAATATTCTCAAAAAACTTTATCATACTTACACAGAAAGTTCACCAAAACGTGAAAGCCTATGAACAATAGGGGCAGGAGAGAAGAATAAGGAGGGGGCTCTCAGCTACCATCCACTTTTACATCTTCTTTAATCACTTTGTTCCTTAGGCCTTGGTCTGTATCAGAGGCATGGGCAGCCTCTTGACAGTGTGTGGGAAGTGCAGAGTTGTAGGCCCCACCCCAGAGCCTGAGCTTTAATAAGAACCCCGGGTGCTTTATAAGCACATCCATGAACATTTAGTGTTCATGGCTCTAACATAGTCAGAGAGGTGAGGAGCATCACTGAACAGGATTTCTGGTGGGACTGTCTACTGTAGAAACCAAAGCCTTCCCCTTTCACAGAATTCTTTAGATCTTTGAGGTTTTATTGTTGGTTGAAGGAGCTCGGGTTGTGTCATTCGCCATCCGACCTGCCTGGCCCTCTGTGGGAGGAAGATGTGTTCTACTTCCATGAAGATTCTAGCCTTGGGAACCCTGGGGCTGAGAGAGTGTGGAGCATTACAGGGTGGACATGCATAGGGATTGATTGGGTATGTCCTTATTGTTTCTGACTGTCTACTGAACCTGGTGGAACCATGGCTAAGAGTTCAGCGACTAACCCAGAAGGAATCTGTTTGGAGCCACCAGCCACTCTGCAGGAGGAAAGATGATCAGCAATATGCTTCTTCAAAGATCACAGTGTAGGAAACCCTGCGTGGCAGTTCTAGTCCGTCCTCCAGTCACTGATGGTGGCACACAGCAACCAGCATGGTGTCTTGGTTAATAAGGAACTTTGTTTTCATCCTCTTGACATAAGATACCCTGGGCTCTTTTTTTTTTTTTAACTTTTGTAAGTGAGGCGCCACCCTAAGAAATTTCCCCCAAAGTGTGTGACTACCTTTGGGAGAGGGCCAAGGTAGAGAGCGGTGGGTAGAGGCAGATGCTCAAAAGCACAACTCAGAAAGCCAGACTTCCCATCTCGAGTTTTATTTGTTCAGACCAAGATTCTTTTGTTTGGAGCAGATTGGCACCGGCTTCTCAAAATTTGCATCGGAGAACAAAGATTCTTGTTTGAGTAAAAACATGGGGACTAGCACAGCTTGTTTCTCAAAGGTCCCTCCTGTGCCTACCACCGCCCACTCGAATCCTCGAGTTCTCATTTGTGAGGGGCAGAGAAGCAACTAGGGTCTGAAGACTACTAACTGGTCGAGAGGAAATGTCTCATGAGTAAGGGACTTGACTCCATGGCAGAGCCTGAGAGAGAGCTTGTCTGAGGCTTGTATGTTTTTGGGTTAGTGTTGATGTTTCTGAGCAGTAGATTTCAGATTTGAGTCTGGAATGAAAACTGGACAAATGGGATACGGCTGGCTATTTTGAATGAGCCAAGTGAGATAGGAAGAGCACCCTTTTTAGAGTCAAATACCAGGGTTGGTTCTTGGCCCTGTCTCGGAACTTTTGGACAGTTGAACATACTTTCTGAGCATACTTTCTATCCCCTTGCCCCTGCCAGGGGATATTTGCACAACTCATGGGGTGACTGGGAAGATCTTTTGAATAATGGATTTGAAGTAGTTCATATGTCTTTTGATATGATAGTTGCATGGCTTTGACCATTAGTAACTGTCAGAGTGATCTTTGCAGTTTGCAAGTTTATTCTGAAGTCCTAAGTATTGACTCTAATGGACTTCCAGTTACTTAAGGAAAGAATTATCGAGAGAAGGGAGCCCTAGGGGTGCAGTGGTTAAGTGCTCAGTGATTCCAACCCACCAGTTACTCTTGGTCAACTCTATGGAGCAGTTCTGTTCTGTTCTGTTGTTTTAGGTCCAGACAGTTCCCACTCATAGCAACACAATGTATTGCAGAAAGAAACACTACCGGTCCTGTGTCAGCCTCACCATTCTGAATGTGTTTGAACCCATAGTTTCATCTGTTTGATGAACACACCTCATTGAGAGTCTTATTTTTCACCAGCCTTCTTTTCATCAAGCATGGTGCCCTTCTCCAGGGACTGTTCCCTCCTGATAGTATGTTATACATACACAAGATGGTGATTGAAGCTATAGATCTAAACTTTCTCATTAGTTTTAATAGTTTCCCATTGAATCCCATGATTTTTTTTTTTTTAGGAGGACAACCAAATTACCTGAAATTTCAGTCCGTGTTTTTCTTCTTTCAATGACTTCTTTCAATTTTTCTTCTTTCAATGACTGCTGGGATAGCAATGCCTGGTATCTAAAATGGAAATCAATTAGTGAATATGCTTCAAAGATTTCATCATTAGGCATTTAATTGCTGCCGGTTTCTGATAGATATTCTTTCCATGCTGAGGAAACAGGCCCGGTAACGGAGATTTGAGAAAAATTAATTGTGCAGACTAAAATGTATTGAATGCTTTGGGAGGCGTTTATTGAGATAATTCACATTACTTAATCTCTAAAAGGGAAAAGGACAGGACTGTGTACTTCAGTGGAGTTACAACCTGGGAAACCACAGGGATAGTTCTACCCTGTCCTAGAAGGTCACTGTAAGTCAGCATGGACTCCATGGAAATGAGTTTGTTTTTTTCTTGATCTCTGAATGTGATCTATTGTAGAACTAATTCCTCTAATATTGACTTGGGTTTCACTGCTTGCCTGAGCCCTCCTTGGACAAGCACATTCTCTGAGACACTCTGGGATATGATTTGTTGATGTTTGGGCTCTGGGAGGCACAAACAGTTTATAGTTTTGCTCTAAGGGACTGTTGCTCTTGCTTTGCAGCCTACTTTTCCTCTTCTCCCCTCCTTTTTGGTAGACCACACCCACCCCAGTCATCTTCCTCTTCCTCAAACAGGTCCAGCCTTTTCATATCTCGGGGTCAATGTACCTTTGATCACTGTTGGGATTCTTTGACTGGAAGTGTTTGTGGGCCTCCTAATATTATCATCGTATCTGAAGTAGCCACTTCCCATCATTTATCCCGTCATTTGCTGGCTGTTTAATGTCCTCTAGGACCTTATTTCTATTATAATGTTTTTCTTTGCAATTTGTTTCCTTGTTTGTCACCTGTCTTCCCCTATTGAGATGTTAGTTCCTGAGAGCATTTTCCTTCCATTTCCTGATGCCTGTTACACAGTGAATGTTCACGATGTGGTTATTGAAAGAATTCACTTTATTGGCTTGTTTATTTCTCATTTCCAACAAAGTGTGTGGAAGACCAAATCTCCAAGTCTGGGCAGGAGTTTCAATATTGTCAGCTTCCTTCCACTCTGGTTGGTGTGGAGTTGATTCTGACTTAAGGAGACCCCACCCTCTGTGCTGTAGAGAGAATGGAGGGCCTGGAGTTCTTAAAATTGTGATTTTTGGAGAAACAGCTAACTAGGACACACCACTGACACACCTCGGGATGAGACAGAAACTCTCATATCTTGGTTAGGAATTGAGTGCTTCACTTTTGCACTACCCAGAGATACCTAAGACTGGGTATAAAATTCTTATATTTAAGCGCCAGTTTCTAAATTTTAAAAGGAGGATGTGATAGTTAAGATTTATTGTGCCAACCTGGCTGATGAGCACGTGTCATTAATTGAAGGACGGAGAGATAAATGGCTCTGTGAGCCTCCCCTTTCTAGTTCTCAGATCTCTTGCTCTCTGAGGGTTGGACCAGGGTGCAACTGCCTTAGCTAGTTCCCTGCTTCAGCTGGCAAGGCTCGTTTCCTGAAAGACATCCCTGAGGAGAAGCCACATGGACCTCCCCTGATGCAGCCCTGGGTGCTGGAAAAATCGCGTGGAGACCCCTGCCAGCGCTGAGATGCTGACACACTCACTGAGTCAGCTTTCCTCCTGCAGTTGGCGTTATTGCCTGTGCTTTGTGAGATGGAGGAGAACTTTGTAGATTGGTGTCGGACCTATGGGCTAATGTCAAACTTATGGGCTTGGACTGGACTGGATTGATATGCTTTCTTAATGTACACTTATTTACCCCTCATATAAAACTCTCTCTGATAAATATGAGTGTCTGTGAATTTTGTTTCTCTAGTTTGCCCAGACTAACCCAGGTGATAATAAGGATATTCTTGGCATGCTGTTTAAGAGTACTCCATAAGTTGGTGTGAGGTGCCAGCAAGTTGGTTCCAAGTCCTAGAGACCCTGGGCCCAACAGAACAGAACACTGCCTGGTCTTGCACACTCCTCACAACCGTTCCTGTGTCTGAGGATGCCCTTGCTGCAGCCACAGTATTAATCCATTTCCTGGGGGGTCTTCCTCTTTTGCGTTGCCCCTCTATTTTACCAAGCAGGATGTCCTTCTCCAGGGACTGGTCCCTCCTGACGACATGTCCAAAGTAAGCAAGACAATGTCTGGCCATCTTTGCCTCTAAGGAGCACTCTGACCCTACTTCTTCAGAGACAGATTGGTTTGTCTTTTCAGCCGTCCGTGATACTTTCAATGTTCTTTACCAACTGCACAATTCAAATGCATCGATTCTTCTTCAGCCTTTCTTCTTCACTGTTCAACGTTCACATACACAGGAGACAATCAGCAAACAAACAAACAAACAAACAAACAAACAAACAAACAAACAAACAAACCAAGTCTTAGGTCAGACACAGCTGCATCCTTAAAGTAGCACCCTAGCTTTGCAATACTCTAAATACGAAGTGTGAATAGAGTCTCCATCAAGGTGCCATGCATGGCGCTAGTGTTCAGCAAGTGCTCATTTATTGCTGTCCTGGGGCTCCTGTCCTGACTCCCTGGGTCTCAGCTTCTCCTTCCTGGCAAACGTGGGCAGCAGTCCCTGCTTCACGCATCCTCATAGGCTGATGTGAGGACCCAATGAGATCAGAAAACAGTTACAGAAACATTGGCAGAAAAGTGGGTGAAGGGAGATGTCGGACGGTGTAAGACACGATAGAATAATAGTAATTTATAAGTATCAAGGGCTCAGGAGGGCAGGAGGGGAAATGTTTTGGAAATGATGAGGGCAACAAAAGTACAAGTGTGCTTGACACATGGATGGATGGATAGATTGTGATCAGAGCTGTGTGAGCCCCCAATAAAATGATTAAAAAAAGAGAAGAAATATTGTGATTTCCGTCCCCCAGCCACATCGAAAAAGAAATCCATTGAAAGACCCAGTGGGCCAAGTGGGAGCTAGACTGCCACAGTGTGAATCCTGCCCTCACCCAGTCGTATGACTTCAGAAAAATTATAAGCTCCCCATTTTGGTGGCTATTGATGTTCATTCAGTACAACTGGAGGACACAGTGCCCATTTCATAGTGAGGGTATTAAATGAAAGGGATTATCTGTAGAACCCAGGTTAGCATTTAATAAATGCCCATTTATTAAGTTTTATTTGTCTGTGAAATACTATCTATTAATATTATATTTGACTGTGAAAAGGGTTGGCAAGCCAAGATTTGGAATACTCTCTTTCCAATTTCCCATCATCAAAATAATCACACTTCGCACATCCTCGCTGGCAGATTTCACAGCTAGTGGATTCAGGAAAATATATTTATTTAAAATTTTTTCATTGCCCAATTCTCCAACCTGTGCTTTCAAGTGGGGTCTGTTGTAGAGCTGCAGTGCGGGGTGGCTGGCGGAAGGCGTGGGGAACAAAGCGCACTTGAGTCAGGTTGCCGGAACAAAACCAAGGCTGGGAAAGGCCAGTTAACTTGAGGAATGGAGCACAGGCATTTGGGCACCCCAGCTCTCCTTTCGAAGTTCCTCTGAGAGAGGAGCCCAAGGCCGTGACATCCTAAATGAAGCAAAGGGAGAGCCTCCAGACTGTCAATAAATCACTGTTCATGGGTAAGGATTATTGGCTCATAATTGCTTCGAGGTCAGCAGTTTGAAACCATCAGGTGCTCCCTCAGGAGAAAGAAGGGGCTTTCCATTCCAGTGAAGAGTTACAGCTCCGGAATCCCACAGGGGCAGGTCTACTCTGTCCTGTAGGGTCAGTCTGGGTCACCATCGACTCGATGACAGTGAGTTTGAGGATTCTTTGAGGTTGTGTTTTGACAAATACTTCTTTGATTGAATGAATGCATAGCAGACAAACAAATAAAACAAATGTAGTCTTCTTCTGCCAAGACAGTCAAGTATCCTGGAAAGGTCACAAAAAGAACAATACCATTCACTTTTCAATGTTTATTTTAACTTTTTATTGTGACTTGGGTGAAGTTTTACTGAACAGATACATTTTCCATTCAATAATTCATATGCCTTTTGGTCCATCTCATTGATGGAGTCCCCACAGTGAAACATTACTTATCACACTTCCTCCCAGTGTTTTCTGTTTCCATTTTCCCTTCATTCATAACTTTTCTGAACTTTAACTCTTGGACAAAGGCTATCCTTTTGAGCTCAGGTGGGTGTTTGTTCTTTTATTTATTTATGAATCATGCTATTGGGGGCTCGTACAACTACCACAATCCATACCTCCATCCATTGTGTCAAGCACATCTGTATATTTATTCCCATCACCATTCTCAAAACATTTTCTTTCTACTTGAGTGCTTGATATTGCTTTTTATTCCCCCCTCCCTCCCTCACCCACCCTCATGAACCCTTGATAATTTATAAATTATTGTTATTTTGACATGTCTTACACTGACAGATATCTCCCTTTACCCACTTTTCTGTTGTTCATCCCCCTGGGAGAGGGTTATAGATAGATCATTGTGATTGGTTCCTCCTTCCTCCCCCCCACCTTCCTCTTACCCTCCTGGCATGGCTATTCTCAATATTGGTCCTGAGGCATTATCTGTCCTGAATTCCCTGTGGTTCCAGCTCTTATCTGTGCCTATGTACATGCTCTGATCTAGCCGAATTTGTAAAGTAGAATCGGGATCATGATCGTGGTGGGGATGAAGCATTAAAGAGCTAGAGGAAAGTTGTAAGTTTCATTGGTGTATACTGCACCCTGAATGGCTCATCTCCTCTCTGAGAACCCTTCTGTAAGGGGCTGTCCAATTGCCTAAAGATGGACTTTGGGTCTTCATTCAGTTTTCTCCTTCATTCACAATGATAAGTTGTTGTTTTTTCTGGGTCTTTGATCCCATCGACACCTCATGATCACACTGGCTGGTGTGCATCTTCCATCTGGCTTTTGTTGCTTCTCAGCTAGATGGTGCGTGTTTATCTTTAAGCCTTTAAGATCCTAGATGCTCTATCTTTTGATAGCTGGGCACCATCAGCTTTCTTCAGGTGGCTGATTATTCTAAGCTGAGCATACTTCACTTGTGTACTGGCCCTCTTACAGACAGGTCTGTGTCAAGAAACTGATGAAGCACTGGAAGCACTTACTTATCTACGCCAAGAAATCTGGAAAATAGCTATCCCTACTGGTCTCCTTCCAAAGAAAGATGACCCAGCAGAATGTACAAATTATAAAACACTGACATTGATATGCCCAATACATAAAAATTCGCTGAAGATCATTCAACAATGGCTGCAGTCCTGCATTGACAGGGAGCTGCCAGAAATTGAAGCTGGAGTCAGAAGAAGAGTTTGAACAAGGGATATCATTGCTGATGATGTCAGCTGGATCTTGGCTGAAAACAGAGAATAGCAGAAAAATATTTACTTGTGCTATATTGACTACACAAAGGCATTTGATTGTGTGGATCATGACAAAGTACGGATAGCCTTGAGAAGAATGAGCACTCCAGAACACTTTCTTGGGCTCATGTGGAACCTGTCCATGGATTATGAGGCAGTTTTGTTTGAACCTAACAGGGGGATGCTGCATGGTTTAGAATCAGAAAAGGTGTGCACCAGAATCATATCCTCTCACCATATTTAGTCAGTCAGTAGGCTGAGCAAGCAGACTGAGAAGTTGGACTATATCTTCATATATGAATGCAGCATCAGGATGAAAATCCAAAATAAAAATCACACGCTGCCACCCTGTCAGTTTTGATTCACTGAGAAAGGGTAGAACTGCTTCTGTACTTTCTGAGATTGCAATTCTTTGGGGTAGTAGAAAACCTTGTCTTTCTTCCATGGAATGGTTGGTGGTCTCTAAGTCCTGGCTGTATGGTTAGGAGCCCAGTGTGTAAACCACTCTACCACCAGGTCTCCTGGTAAAAACAAAATCCATCGAGTGGAGTTTGACTCACAGTGACCCTATGGCACAGAGTGGATCTGCCTTATAGGTTTTTAAGATGGTTTAACAGTTTATGAGAGTAGTAAGTCTCATTTCATCATTTTTCCTTAGAGCTCCTGGTGGTTTCAAACAGCTGGCCGTGTGGTTAGTAGTACAAAGCCCCCATGTCTCCAGGGGCAACTCATTATCAACCAATGAGAGGCAGATAAAACATCCCCCAACAATTTTATTGGCATATAATTCACATATCATAGCTCAATAGTTCAATCACCTCAAGAAGAGTTGCACGATCAGTTTTAGAACTACAACCAGTTTTAGAACGTTTTCTTCATTGTTGTGCTCATGCTTACTGAAAGTGAGCACTTGAAGCTCTTGCTGATGAAGATCAGGTATCACAGCCTTCAATATGGATTACAACTCAGTTTAAAGAACACAAAAATCTCCGCAATTGGACCAATAGGTTGCTTCATGATAAAACGGATAAGATTGAAGTTGCCAAGTTGTCAACTGCATTGCATTGACTTGTGTGACCCTGCATTGTGCACTGCATTGTGTGACCCTGCTGCACAAGACCTCTTCAAAGTATTGAAGAGCAAAGATGTCACTTTGAGGACTAAGGTGTGCCTGGTCCAAGGTATGGCATCTTCAGTTATTTCATCTGCATGTGAAAGTTGGGCATTGAATAAGGAAGGCTGGAGAAGAAGTGATGCATTTGAATTATGATGCTGATGAAGAATATCCAAAGTACCATGGGCTGCCAGAAGAACAAACACATATTTCTTAGAAGAAGTACAGCTAGAATTATCCTTAGAAACTTTGAACATGTTCTCTCTCAGGAGAGACCAGTCACTAGAAAAGGACATCACATTTGGTGAAGTTGGAAGTTAGAGAAGCAGAAAGAGACTGGCAAGGAGATGGATTTGCACAGTGGCTCCAACAGCCTCAAACATGACCATTGTGAAGGCGATGCAAGACAGGGCAATGTTTTGTTCTGTTCTGAGTTGATACCACTTCCAGGGCAACAGTCATTTCATTCCATATAAATCCTCCATGCTGGGAGGTATTTTGCGTTTCAGTCATTTCTCTCTGTTACATGACTTTTGGTCAGTCCCGATAAGGCCTCTCACACCCACCCACCTTATCCCTGATGTTGGATCACTTGTTCCCTTATCCCTGGGTTGGTCAGCAGCACTTCCTTTCCCCCTCCCCATTTCCCATGTCCCCCCCGAAACCATCAACCCCCTTGCTTTCTCCTCCAGGCAGTTCTTTCAGTCTATCTTATCTATACAGACCTTCAGAGATAACAATAGTTCAAAAAGAATCAAGACATTATAAGATGAAGTGACCAAAGTAAGCAAAATGATGACGACAACAACAAAAAAACAATGTCCAGAAAAAAATATAAGTAAGTAAAAAAATAATAACAAAATAAAAACCTGTAAATAGTTCAAGGTCTGTTCATGGACCTCCCGGAGGAGTGTCCCCCAGTTAAGTCTGATGGGGTGCCACACTCTGGCCCCAAAATATATCATTGGCACTCCCTCGGGAACCTCATGCTCTGCTCTCCAAGCTGCTCTGCTGCACACCCTTAGTGTTTTACCTTGGTGTGGTGGGGTCGGACAGGGTACAATCCTGACTCTGCTTTTCCATTGTTGTCCCCGTCGGGCCTTGGGTCAGCAAGGGACACTGTGTTTCATAGTGGGCCTGGCCATAAGGTCCTCTCTGTGCATTGGCTGTTCTGAGTGGAGATATTGTTCTCAAGGTTTGGTGGGCCAGGATGCACTTCACTGTCTCTTCCTCCCCCTTCATTTGTTCTGGTGTGCTCTGGTCAGACATGTCCCTCTCCCCGAGATGTAGCTTTAGTGCTCTCCTCCCAAGCAAACTCCCCTAGGGGGTGGGGCAGCTGTTCATGTAGTTGGGATTGGGGCTGGGACCTCAGACCCCTTGACTGGCACCCTGCTCCATGTCATCACATTGCATTCACATCCTGGAACACCAGGTTTAAATCTGGTCCCTCTTCCCTGTGGAGATATAAACAACACACTCCCCTTGGGTAGGTTAATATCCCATTCCCCTTCTACACATGATTACTCTCAGACTCCCTCCCTCAGTTGGCTACCATATGCAGCCCTGGATTTGGTCTGGCCCCTGCCATACTACATGGGCCTCCTCTCAGGAATTTCTATACACAGTAGCTGTCCCCCTATGCCCCTTTTGCATTTTTAAAGCTTACCTCAGCAGACTCATGTTATATATGTCGTTTTACACTTGATTTACTTCACTTAGCATAAGTTCCTCTAGTTCTTCCCATGTGGCTAGATGCTTCATGCATTCACCACTGCTTTTCAGTTATGTGTAGTACTCCATTGTATGTATGTACCAAAGCTTTTTAACCCATGCGTCAGTTGATGGAAATTTGGGTTGCTTCCAACTCCTTGCAGTTGTGAACTGTGGTGCTACGAACATTGGAGATCAGCTGTCTGGAAGTGGTTTGATTCTTGCCTCTTTTGGGTATATGCCCAGGAGGGGGATTACGGGGTCATACGGTAGCTCAATTCCCATCTGTTTTCGATATTGCCAAATCGATTTCCATAGTGCCTATATATACCTTCAGGTTCACCAGTAGTGGATGAGAGTTCCTGTAACCCTCCAGCCCCTCCAGCACTTGATGTGTTCTGACTTTTTGACTTGGGCTATCTTTGAGGGTTAGGTGACAACTCATTGTTTTTTTTTTTTTTTGGCATCACTGCCCTCTGGTGGTGGGAGTTGGTGGCCCAGCCTTTGCTCCTGTGGAGCTGCTGCTGCTCATTGTTGTTTTGATTTGCTTTGCTCTTATGGCTAATGATCGGGAACATTTTCTCTTAAGTCTATTGTCCATTTGGACTTCTACCTCTGTGAAACCTCTGTTCAGGCTCTTTGCCCACTTCTGCTGTGGGCAGTTAGTTTTTTTTTTTTCTTTTTGGAAGCTATTGTGGTTTTAGTAATAAGACCTTTGTCGAATGTGTCATTGCTAAAGATGTTTTCCCAGTCTACGGGCTCTCTTATGAATCTCTTGGTCAATTCTTTTGATGTACACAGGTGATTTATCTTCAGTATATTCCATTTGTCAATTTGTGACTCATCTGTAATTTGTGTCCTTCCCTATTTTGATAGCCTATGTATTTCCTGCACAAAAGTTCTCGGGTTTGTCTAATTCCCCCGTTGATGGCCATACTAGTTTGAGTTTTCACCTCAAGGTCTGTGATCTACCTTGAGTTTATTCTTGTGAATAAAGGGAAGTAAGGGTCTTGCTTCATTTTACTATAGGTAGATATCCATTTTTTTCCAGCACCACTTGTTGAAGAAGGCATCTGCTTCCCATTTGATATCTTTGTGGCCCTTATCAAAGATCAGTTGTCTGTATGTTGATGATTTTATTTCTGAGTTTTCCATTCTTTTCCATTGGCTTGAATACTTATCATTATGCCAAAACCATGTGGTTTGACCACTGTGGCTGTATAGTATGTACTAAAGTCTGTCCTTCCTGAGGAGTTTTCTGTTAATTCTGGGCTTCTTCACTTGCTGGGAGGTATTTTGCAGATTCATTATTATCCTTTGTTTTTGTAACGAGGCACCATCCAGTCAAATCTGACCCATCGTGACACAACAGAACAAAGCACTGCATGGTCTTAGGACATCTTTATCGTGCCGGCACCCACTGATATAGCCACTGTGGCAGTCCATCACATTGAAGGCCTTCCTCTTTTTCACTGTCCCATTTACCAACCTTGATGTCCTTTCCAGGGACTGGTCTCTCCTGACAATTGTCCAAAGTATGTAGGACACAGTCTTGCTAACTTAGCCTCCAATGAGCACTCCGGCTTTATTTATTCCAATATATATTTGTTTGTCCTTTTAAAAAAATTTTGTTTTTGTGGGCCTCACTGCCCTCTGGTGGTCATGGGAGCTACCCTGAAAGCCAACGCTGGATTTGAACCAACAAGCCCGTGGGCCGCAGTCCCACACTCAACCACCTACACCACCAGGGCTCATCCCTGTTTGTCCTTTTAACAGTCCCTGGGACTTTCAGTATTCTTCACCAGCACCACAATTCAAATGCATCAATTCTTTGGGCTTCCTTATCCAGTGCTCAACGTTCACATGCATAGGATGCAATGGAGAATATCATGGCTTGGGGCAGGCACATCTTAGTCCTCAAAGTAACATCTTTGCTCTTCAATATTCTAAAAAGGTCTTGTGCAGAAGACTGATCAAATGGAACAAGTCTCTTGACCTCTTCACTGCTGCTTCCATGAGCACTGGATTATGCATCCAAGTAAGATAAAGTCCCTGACAGCTTCAACTTTCCCCCCTTAATAACCATTATGCTACCCAGGGGTCGTTATTCTTTAAGACCGCATAAAATTGCATTGTGTCTATGTTCCATAATTTGCTTACCTGTTTTCCCATTGTTGGGTGTTCAGGTTGTCTACCTCTCTTTCTTATTGTAAATAGTGCTGTTACCAACATGGGCATCTTTTTGTGTATTGTCTCTGATTTTCTAGGATGTTTACCAAGTAGAGGAATTGCTCAGTCAGACTGTTTTCCCATTTCCAGTCCTTTATTTACTTTTTTCCACAAGGATCATACAATTTTGCAGTTCTGCCAGTAGCATGTGCGAGTTCCAGCCTATCCATAGCCTTGCTAGCATTTGTTGCTTTCTGTTATTGTCAAATTGTCTATTAGTGCTGAAGGCAGCATGGTGTCCAGTGGGCTTCCAGTTGGATTGTTAATTGCGAGGTCAGCAGTTTGAAAACCCCATCTTCCCTCTAGAGGAAAGATGAGACTTTCTGCTCCTGAAAAGGTTTAAAGCCTTGGAAACCCCAAGGACTAGTGCTGTCTTAGTCTAGAGATCACTGTGCATGGGAATTGACGACATGTCAGTGAGTTTGGTGAATCAATCCTAAGATGAATTAGTACCTCTTTGTTTTAATTTGCACCTCCCTAATGGCTAATGTCTCATAATGAATAAGTAATGATAGTGAGCATTTCTTCAGATGTTTGCTGGCTTCCTGAATGTCTTCTTTGGTGAAGAGCTTGTTCATGTCCTCTTACCCTTTTAATATGGGATTTTTTTTCTTTTTGAGGTGTTGACGATTTCTACATATTTTATAGACAAATATCTTATCTCATTGCTACATATTTCTCCCATCTCTGTGTTCTCTTTTTACTCTTTTGATGAATCTTTAGATGCACATAAATATCTAATTTTAGGAGGAACCAGTGATATAGTTTGCCTTCTGCTGTTTGTATATTTGCCATTATATTTGATAGTATACATATTTGGGTTATGTTTCATTTTCCTGCAAGTGGATATTCAGTTTTGCCATCATAATTTTAAAAAATGGACTCTGTTTTCCCCTACTTAAGACAAAAGTCCTTTGTCAAAGATCAGCTGTCCATAGGTTGGTGGAATTACTTCTGGGTTCTCAGTTCTGCTCCAGTGAATCTTTGGACCTGTCATTGGATCAGTACTAGGCTGTTTTGACTACTGTGGCTATGTAATAGGTTTGAGATCAGGATGTGAAAGACCTCTTATTTTCTTTTTCTTTAGCGTTGCTTTATTTCTCTACTGCAGTGGTTCTCAACCTCTGGGTTGCGGTCCTGTTAGGGGATCGAACAACACTTTTACATTTGTCACAGTTGCAAAATTACAGTTATAAAGTAGCAACGAGAAAGTATTATGGTGGGGGAGGGGCTGCCACCACAACATGAGGACTGTATTAAAGGGTCACAGCATGAGGAAAGCTGAGAATCGCTGCTCTGGGGTCTTTCACCTTATAAAATTGGGGAGTAGCTTTTCCATGTCTTTAAAGAATAATATTGGAGTCTGGGCCAGGATTGCATTTTATTTGTAGGCTGCTTTGTGTAATAGTGACATTTTCACAATGTGAGGTCTTCCAATCTGTGAGCATGAAAATCATTCATTTGAAACCCAGAATGCTGGTAGTGTGGTGGGTTGTGTGTTGGGCTAGTAACCAAAAGGCCAGTGGCTCAAATCCACCAGTGGCTTCGCAGGAAGACTGTGAACCTTTCTGCTTCTGTAAAGCTTCATATCCTCGGAAAACCAAAGGAACACATATGGTCTGTCCCAAACAGTCACCTTGAGTTGGAGTTGTCACCAAGGCAATGAGTTTGGTTGAGCTTAGAGATAATGCTCAATCTTGGCAGCTGCTCTTTTTTAAAAGTATATTAGCATTTGTGGCAATCTAGCCAGCTGTTCACAAAAACTGAGACTATGATTCTCACTCTTCCTCCCCACTGTTGAGAACTGCTGAATGAATACTATGCACAATGGAAGGAAGCTACCTGGTCCTGTGATAACCCCTGATGATAACCCCATCACCCTGATCCATTGAATTTTCACTTTTGGAAGTAATCACCACATATTTGTTCTTAATCCATCATCGTCTGGGTGCTCTGTTTAAACCTGTGTAGCGTGATAGCAACAGACAGCTTCAGCTGAGATGGTGGTGACAAAAGGTGCACTGGCTGGGAATCAAACTTGGCCTTCCTGCATGGAAAGTGAGAATTCCACCATTAGATCCATTGCCTCATTTTCTCACACTTAGGTATGTTATGAAAAATTTTTGCCCATGAGATACGAGTGGAATTGATTTGTGTCACTTTCTGACAATGGTGGTTACAAGGCAGGTGTAGGTCAATTCCCTCCACTTGATTTCCACATCAACTTGGTAAATACTGATGCCCTTACAGTCCTTAGGATGAGGACACAGTCGTGACATGGGAGAAGCAGGGGTTCCTAGAAGTCATGACATGGAAGCAGCAGGGGTTCTCAGTTAACCGATGGCCAGCTAAGCAGAAAGCACCAGCATTAGATTCTCACTTGAATGACAGGTAAGTTCTTATTGTATTGAGAACTGGGGATTTGTTTCGACTGTTAGTATTACTCTATTCTTTTAATACTTTTGAATTCTTTCTGATTTACCTACTCTGCTTCATATAGTTTAGAAAATACACTTGTGTATATATAGTGCTCATTTTGTTGTTGCTATAAAACAGTGAAAGTATTAATAAATAATGGGGATGTCAGGAGAATTCGCCAGATGTTCCTTCTTTTCCTCTGCTCAAGCTTCATGATATATGTTGACTTGTAACTATGTATGTGACTCTTTCTGGATAGAATTTTTCTCATATGATGTTAACGAGATCTTACTAAAGTAGAATGAGTTACTAAATCTAATAATTTCTGAATGATATCTTCCCACGATAGCAGTGGAGACACTGGGACATTCCTGGGGGAAGACAGTCACCATGTGAGGACCCATCCACAAGCAAAATAAAGCAAAGCCAGACATTATCAGCAGTCACCAAAAACTAAGAGAGTGGTCTGCAGAAGGACTACAGAGTTGAGACTCTGATTTGGAGTTTTAGCTGTCTTTAAAGGAATCACTCAGACTTTTTGCTGTGGCAGCACTTGGTAACTAAGATGGTTGTGCATTCCCAACAGAAGGGATATCATTATTATTACCTTTTTAGCCTTTAATAGAAGAGTTCAAGCATTTACAAAGCTAGAGAGGCTGGTGTAGGGAAACCCAGTGTTTTCACCTTTAACAAAGATCGATTGCCTACTTTCAGAGGATTGCTGTGAGTCAGAATCAACTCGATGACAGTAGGCTTTACTGCTCAACTCTTATTTCATCTGTAAGCCCACTCAGTTTTCTTCCACTAGCGTTAACTAGAAGCATAACTTACCTCTCAAGGACAAGTATGCTTTTAAAATGACCTCAATGCAATGTAAGGTGACAGGGAATTTGTCTGAATTGCGTTCACGTATCTTTGAGGGGAAAAAACATCCTGTGATAGTTACTATGGTCTGCAAACAAATTTTGTGCAGATTTTTTAACCCTTATAACTTATTACAGTGCTTCCTTTCACACAGAATTAGGGATTATAGCTGGGGTGACTTCTCACCCAGTTGGCAATTAAGAGGAGTCTTGAGACTCCAACCACCATGCATGTGACCTTGCATCTATGCTTTTTCTGCCCCAGTGTGTCCATAAATATGTGGTTCTGTGTTGCTCTGTTTCCTTTTCATTAGTATAGTGTCCAAGATGGCTCCGACGAGTGCCTTCTCTCATCCTTTACACCTTTGTCTCTGCCAGGGTTTCTGTGGGATTTAGAGCTCAGGCTTGTGATTAAAAACAGCTGCAGAAAGATGAGGAAAACATCACCTAAAAATAAGTAGCGCCTCGGAACACAATGTGCGTGGGCTTTTCTGAGGTGGACAGAGCTGGTGGGGTGTGTGACAGTGGCCACAGGGAGAGCTCTGGTTCTCCAGAAGAGGTATGTCCTCTTCTGGCCCCACTGGGTAGGGGTGGGGAGGAGCGCCATGAACTTCATCTCCGAACCAAGGGCAGAAAAATTGGACTCATCTTTCCACTAAGGAACAAGACGACTTCCTTCAGGAGCTCAAATTGCTTCAAGGTAGAGCTAATTAGCCCACTTAACTTGTGCTATTCAGTCATGCAATTGCTTCAAACATATTTAATGATACGAAGCAAACAAAAAATGCCATCAGACAGTAGCAACTGATAAAATAAATATGATGCCAAATTGCACAATCAAAATCTTATCAAAATCTTATTTTTATTTAGTCACACACAGAGATACTTAGATAGGAATAAAATGGACTGAAAGAGAACATACCTTCATGTTAACTGGAGGTATTTCTGGATGATAAGATTAGGGCTGAAATGTATTTATCTTTAAAAATTTTTAAATTTCCTTTTAGCTTTGATTTTTTAAACATCAGGAAACACTGTTTTTGCAACCAAAAAAATGTTTAGGACAACAGTGTGGTTAGTTTTGCTTGAATTGATTTCATTATAAGGTTGAATTTGCTCATTTTGAAATGATCACTTCATGGAATGACAAAAGAAAAGATAAATGGGCTATACATTTTTTGTCTACAAATTGCTATTAATGTTCAAGGTTATATAATCAATTATCAGGTCTAAGTTTAAAGTTACGGTAATAGATTATTCATAGAGTGCTCAGCTTCATACTTTCTGCTTAATTTTGAATTGTCTCATCTACTCAGAAGAAGCCCTTGTGCTACAGTTCATGTGTTAAGCTACTAACCACAAAGTCACCAGTTCGAAGCCGCCAGTTGCTCCAAGGGAAAAAGAGGAGACTTTCTACTCCTGTGTAGAGTAATGGTCCTGGAAATCCAAAGACCAATTCAACTCTCCTTGATGGGGTCACCATGGGTCAGACGGAATTGACTTGATGGCAGTGAGTTAGTCTAGTTCACAGAGTTTAGCTAACATTTAAGTTGCTTTGCTTTGTTGTTGATGCTTTGGTTTGCTTTAGTTTTCCTAACTCATTACTCAAGAAAGCAGCTTCACCAATGGCACCAAACCCAAATCGCCCTTGCTGAAATTCAAAAGCAAACTAGACTAGAAAGCATATGTTCTGAAGTTATTTTAAAAGCGTTTTATATATATATATATATATATATATATATATATATATATATATTAAGTCTCTAACAGGGAAATGAATAAAGACTACAAGTGAATGTTTCTTAATAAAAACCTATCAATTATTTTCTCAATAAGAAAATATCAAATGCACAAATGTTCATCCTAAGAGGCCATCAAAGCAATGCAAGTTATATAAACAAGTATGGTAAACAGGTAAACACAAGTGCTGACAAGCGCAATATAGACACCGACAAGCACAATCAAAGCCTCTGTCGTCTTCCGAGAATCACCCTGGTGAAATTCCTCAAGAGCCAAAAACCCACTCGGATCCTTGCTCTCAGTTACTTCCAGTCAGGGAGTTTATTGTATGAGTGACAGAAGGCTGGATGAAGCCAAGATTGCATTCTAGTGTCTCAAGTTTTAGGCAAAACAAATGCTCGAAACCACCTGAGTTACTCACATAGTAGAAAAGGAAGTACATTCTGCTGTGTCCATTTAATGGAATATGTGTCAATGAAGAGCATGTAGAACTATTAAATATTTATGATACCATTTTAAATGGACCATAGTAACTGGCAAGACTATGCTATCATTTCAACAGGGTTAAATCATATGTATGTATGATCTGGCATGGAAAGAGGGAAAAATATGATAGACGTCTCTATTTCACTGCATTTCAGTGAGGTTATGAATAACCATATCTTTTTACCTCAAGCATTAAAAGAAATGTTGATTTGAGTGTAAGTTTAATGAAAAAGAAGTCTACTTCTACTCATCTTCACAAACAAACAAACAAGCAAACTGTATGAAATTTGAGTTGATTTAAAATTTGGGTTAGAATAAAAGATTATTAATAAATCAATACAATTGATTTATTAATTAATTAATAAATCAATTAATTAATTAATTGATTAGTTCAACTAGCATCTATCAATCTATATTAATATTCTATAGCTTTGGCAACAGATGACCATAAAGAGTGGTCTACAATGACAGATGCATTCTTCTATGGTTCTGTGGTGGTCATATGCTTATGTTTATGTCATGATTGAGATGTAGGGGTGGAGTCTAGACTGTCAATCTGGAGATAGCCATTGAGTAGCCAATGAGGCTTCCGTGTGGGCATGGCTTTTTCCTTAGACTTCTGGGAAATCTCACGATATTTCCCTCATGGAGATGAGAAGCTATCTCCCCAGTTGTTGGGAGTTAGTCTCAGAGACAACGAACTATGGACAAGACAAGATGGCAGCATCTGAGGAGCTGGGAGAGCAGGGCCTTGCCCTGATGGAACCAGACCTCTGAAGCTGGTGAAACCATGTGGAGAGCCCTGTTAGCGCTGACTTGCTTCTACCACCACTGGATGCTGTTGATGAACCCTGAGCCCTGAAAGCGAGGAGCCATGGGGAGACCCCTGCCAGCGCCAGGACTCTGTACCCAATGGCCTATGATTCGTGAGTTGGAAGGAGACGTTATAGACTGGTATTGGACATATGGGCTAATATCAGACTTATGACTTTGAACTGGACTGGGTTGGGATGTTTTCTTTTTGTGTGTGTGTGTGTGTGTGTGTGTGTGTTTGTGTGTGTGTGTGTGTTTAGGTTTTTTAGGGCATCACTGCCCTGGTGGTGGGAGTAGGAGGCCCATCCTTTGCCCCTGTGGAGCTGGAATTGAACCTCCATCCCAGTGGGCCGCAGACCCATGCACAACCAGTACGCCACCGGGGCTCAGCCCTGGGATGTTTTCTTAATGTCCTATTTCTCTTGTATATAAACCGTACCCTTATATCCATATGCGTGTCTATGAATTTGTTCCTCTAGCCTACCCGGACTAACACAGGTTCTGTGGCTCAGAAGTCATGTATGAATTTCACTGAGTTAAGATCAAGGTGTTGACATGCTGTCTGGAGGCTCAGCAATGAGTCAGGGAGCTCTTGTTGTGCAGTGGTGGATTGTTGACTCCACCAGACCCTCCAAGGAAGGAAGAAGTTGTCAGTCTCCTTGCAGTGCCAGCTCCTAATGGCTTTCTTGGCTTGAATCGTGGCCTTTTCTGCTCTCTTTAAAGCCAGCAAGGACTGGGACAGCCCTCACATCATATTTTGCTGGTCCTTTCTTCTGCTTCCTTTTCTCTTACTTTTAAGGACATATGTTATTAGATTGTACTCACCTGGATCATCTTTCCAACTCAAGATGAGCTGATTAGGAACTGTGTTGGGCAGGGTTCTCTAGAGAAACAAAACCAAGACACTTATGAGAATATATATATATATATATATATATATATATATATATATATATATATAGAACATGACAGCTAATTCCAATCCACACAGCAGCACAGAGGGCTCAATTCGACCACTTTCCCGGAACAGTTAATATCCTGAGTGTCCTTTAACTCTTGAGGGCTCCCGAGTCCAAGGTCAAGGAAATAGACAGCAGAGTTTTCCCTCAGACAAGGCAGGCAGAGTCTGCTTCCAGGCAGCAGACAGCAGAGGAGGTCAACAGGTCCCAATGAGATCTCAAACTCAAGCACAGTGACAGGATCTACCAGTCCTTAAGCAGGTCTTGAAGGGGCTTCAAACTCTATCCACAGGTTGACCTGGCCCACAGGTAGTGCAGCACACAGATTGAGGCAGAAAACTAGCTAAAGTAGCAGCACCCTGGTCTGATCTCCATGGAGCAAGAGAGATTCGGGTGCCAGCAAGACAGTCATTTATCTTGGTCGTCAAAGTGCTACTTTATCACACTGCACCCCCGTGTTTCCATTGGCCTAGTTGACACAATAAAGCTATCGTAGCAGCCTTACTTACATCTGCTAACTTGATTCCCTTCTGTCAACTAAAGTACATATTAGCTACTATCCCACAAATCCCTACTCTGTGCCAGAGGTAGGGCAACGAGACTTGGAGGGCTGTATGGTGGGTATAGAAATGATGCTCGCAGTAGAAAGGTGACATCAGCTATGTGGGAAAATGCCCATAATACAATGTGGACAGTGATTAGGGTTGCGGTCAATCCATAGAGGATAGGCTGAAACTTGATGGTGCTGTGGGTAACCTTGGGCTGCTAAATGCAAATGGTTCAAAGCCACCAGCTACTTTGGGGGAGACAGGTGGGGTACTTTGCACCTGCAAATTACTGTGTCAGAAACCCTATGTAGGATTTGGATTTGACTTGATGTGTGTTTGAATTGGTTTGTGCTTATACCGGGGAAGGAGATTTCTAGCTGAGAGATTCAAGGGGTTTTGTGGTTTATTTACTTTTGGATTGATAGACTTGGATTCCAAAAAAAACCCAAAAAACAAAAAACAAACCAAAAAATCCCAAAACAAGTGGCAGAGGAAGCCAATGGCATTTCAAGTAATATCTATGATGATGACAAGATAAGCACAAATGTGACTGGTACAACTGATGTTTATAAGATCTGATTGTTATAAGAGTTGTAAGAGCCCCCAATAAAATGATTTTTTTTTAAAAAAAGATAAAATAGGAATAAAGTTCCTAATATTGTTTTAAAAAGAAAGAAACTTTCAAAATGGTCACTTTTTTCCTAGGGAGAAGTTGTTGAATACCATGTTCCTTATGCACATATAACCATCAAAGCAAAAGGCTTGGAAGGCAAGAGATAGAAATAAATATCACAGGAAAAATTCAGAGTGTTGTGTGTAGCCTTCTTGACCCCAGCCAGAACACATAGTCTTGTGTCCTTGTTTGATCTCTCACTTTCTTTCCCACACCACCTTAGAAGTTAAAATAGTTCCCTTCTGAGAAAAGAGGTCTCTCCGCAAAATGTTATGGTCTATAAGTTTTTCTGCTTATAGCAGAAAACCTTCTGTCATCATGATTGGACTATGTGGAACTAACGGCTGCCCATTACACACACTCCCACTGGCCCATCATCAGGCTTTACCAAGTTCTCTGTGCTAAGAGGGTGACACAGTAGAGGCCAGAAGAAAGCAGAAACCCCACTAAGGAGCAGGGTGGAGAGAGAGACAGAGAGAAACAGAGACACGGAAATTGAGGTGAGCTTGAGTTCAAAGTTGCTATGGCATGGTCCTAAGAATCCCACCACTAGGAAGGGCTCTCTAAGTGCCTCTGTTTCTTGAAGTCCCTGTGAGGGAGGAGTCGTGAATGGAATGGATTCGTCAGTCCTCTGAGGCTCTTGTGCCTTAAGGTTATTTTGATTATTAAGATTTTTATCTTGATTTCGTTATTCAACAGCTAGAAACAGTCCTGGTCGCCAAATGCTTCTCTTTTGCACCTCATCACAGGTTCATTTTACGAATTTTCAAATAATGACTCAAACATTTCTCCCCACCTCCCCCCCCCACCTTCCCACTCCTGAGTAGACGGTGCAGGGTTTCCTGTCACTTGATTGGGTTGGATGAGGGATATTTCCGAACCTCTGTGTCTAAAACGCAGAGACGGTGCCATTTAGTGCGTGGGCTCTGACTCAACAAACATATCTAAATGGCAAAAAATCAAACGTGTAAACACACAGCTAGCATGAATGACCAACAAGTTTTGCACTCAGTTTCCTGGATCTTCAGCATCTACAAAAATCAACCTCTATTAAAATTCAAAGGAGGGGGAGGCGTCATGATGGCTGCTAATTGCAAGGCAGGCAGACCCCCACCCCCAAGGGAAAAAAAAGTAGATCATTTAATTAATTTACGCATGAAAGAACAAAAAAAGGATAAGCCTTCCATGGTTATTAGTAATGACTACTATACAATGGAACCAAATAGAAGCAGACAGGTAAGGCAGAGAAAAGAAAGGGTCACAAAACAGTTCTCAGAAATTCAGCAACAGGAAAATTTGGAATCAGTTTGATTTTATAATCATCAGCTTCAAGGGATGATACAAAGGATATTAGAAACAAACACTAGCCAACTGGAAACATTATCAGCCAGGAGTAAGAAATAGAAAGGAGGTTCCCAAAGAAAAGGGTCAGGGCTATCAGTGCCAAGAAGTCCCATAAATTAGGATTAAAACGAGAGAGGTCCTTGAGGATTAGCTGAGGAGGGATATTCTCCAAGGTAGAGGTAGGCAAATTTGAAGAGCATAAAAAAATAAAGAAAAAGAAAGAAAAAGGAAAATAAAAACAAAAGGAAAAAATATACAGCAATAAGATTTCCAAAGAGCAACCTGGAAAACAGTCAAACACACCTCGAGAACCCTAAATAAATATTCTCCCAGATAATGTGGCCAAAACTTCTTGAATCCCAGTGTAAGGAAAAGATCTTGATAACGTGTGGAGAAGGAAATGCGATCCTGTAGCGTTCCATCTAACAAATGTAGGGCCGTAGTTAGCAACAGCCACTCCAGGGGAAAAGGACACTCATGATCCCAACCCAAACAAGCACCCAGCCCCAGATTTGGTGTTCAGCTAAAATATGTCTTTGTCTGTAACGAGAAGAGAGAAATCTTGCGCAGCTAGAAGGTCCACAAAAATGAATGGCCCTTGAGGATGCGTAAAAGCACTCGGAAGTTAGGCGAAGGCAACAGTTAGGCTAGGCTGAGTAGCCAGCCCTTCTGGTTTGTCTGGGACTGAAAGGCTTCCCAGGATGGAGAACTTCTAGTCCCTGGTGAACCTGGAAGGTTAGTTACCTTCCAACTCCTTTCCTCCATGAGATAGCACAGTTAAACTAAATGCACTCCGTTGTCAGTAAAGCGAAGATGGTGTTGGGAGTTATCGAGTCAAATCTTACTCCTAGCGGCTACCCTAGAGGTTGGAACAGAAGGGGCCCGTAGACGTTCTCTTTTACACTCTCTTCTGGGGCAGATTGTCAGGTACTTCTCCCTTAGGACTTTTGGTAGGGGAGTACATCCCATCAACATTTTGGATAGTCGCAGATTTCTTCACCTTTGTCCTACCAGGGGGCTTCCAGGTAAGAGAGACCATTGTTGCTCTGAACTGTTTCCGTGTTGCCTTTTCTCTTCTTTAAAAAAAAAAGATCGCTTTATTAGGGGTGCTTACAACTCCTGTTCAATCCATCAATTCTATCCTACATATTAGTACATATATCGCCATCCTTCTTCTCTAGACATTTACTTTCTATTGAGCCCTTGGGATCAGCTACTCTTCCCCCCCACCATGTCCATCCTCATGGCCCCTTGATTTATGATAGATTGTTATTATTTTCATATCTCACCCTGACCACCATCTTTCTCCCCCCCCGGTCTCTGTTGTTCTTCCCCCTGGATGAAGGTGTGTGGTTATGTGCCAATCCTTGCGATCGGTATCTGCTTCCTCCTGGTCTTCCTCCTACCTTTTGGTATCACTATCCCCATTCGGTATTATTTTCTTCGGTCTTGCAGAGAAATTGTCCCTAGAACACGATACTTTTGATTGTCCATTTATCCAGTTAGTAAGTATTTATTAAGGGCTTGTTATGCCCTGGGCTGGGTATCTGTTTATGGACTGTATGTCATCCACTTGGACATTGTCCTCTTGCGTATACCTCTCTGATCCCATGCAATGATACTAGACTTCTGAAACTCCAGAGGGGTGTAGCCAATGCAATGACTTCCTGCATACAGTCCATACTATGACATGTCTCTTGTATGCCAAATGACTGTGCTACCATGTCTTTAATGGTACAATACATATAAAAATATGATACACAGGTCTTGGTAGCTGTGTTAGTCTGGGTAGACTAGAGGAACAAATTCAAGGACACGCATATTGATATAAGGAAAGGGTTTATATACAAAAGGAATGGGACATGGAAAAAGCATCCCGGCCCAGTCCAGTTCAAAGTCATAAATCCGATAATAACCCATATGCCCGAAATCAGTCTATAAAGTCTTCATCTGACTCACGAAGTCACAGGTCAGTGGGTGCAAAATCCCGGTGCTGGCAGGGCACCTCGCCTCCAGGGCTCAGGGCCCATCAACAGCAGAAGCAACTCATCGCTGGCAGAGGTCTCCATCTGGCCGCCCCAGCTTCAGAGGTCTGGTTCCATCAGGGCAAAGCTATGTGGTCTCTCTGCCGGCTCCTCCAGCTTCTTGAACGCTGCCAGCTTGTCTTGTCCATGATTAATTATCCCTTTAACTCCCAACAACTGGGGGAGATGGCGTCTCATCTTCACGAGGGAAATGTTGTGAGATTTCCCAGAAGTTTCAGGAGAAAGCCATGCCCACATAGAGGCCTCATTGGCTACTCAATGGCTATCTCCAGATTAACAGGCTAGACTCCACCCCTACATTTCAATCATAAAATTAACATAAGCACATGACTGCCACAGTACCCATAATCAATGTGTTGTTGGCTTATCTATGTACTGCCTTTGTACTTACTGTCTAAAAAGTTTATCAGGTAATAGTGTAGATTTCAACTTGTAGCTGTCAGCATCTAATCTCATCTATTATGCTTGAATGTAGTATTATCTTTGTTTAATTTTTCATAGATAGGATCATAAAATAAACCCTGGCTCCTAAATACAAAAAACCCCCAAACAAACAGTGCTTTTAAGCAGCAAGAGTAAAGTGACCAGATTTTAAGTGGGACACCATTGACCCGGGAGGAGGGGTTTCTTGATTAAAAATTTGGTCTATATGGAGCAAGACAAATTTTCATATAATGCAAAAATAGTATTGTAATATATTTATTTTAATTTTAAAACACTACGGGATGCTGTTAAATTATTAAAAAGTGGGACATCTGGTCACTTTAAGGAAGCAAAGGAGAAGCATTGATTTGGAAGTGAAACAAAAGCGATTAAATAACATTTTCTCTCCACCATGGAATCCATGTCACAGTGGCACTATAGGACAGGGTAGAACTGTTTCTGAGAATGCAACTCTCCTCAGGAGTGAAAAGTCTCATCTTATTCCCACAGAGCAGGCTGGTGGTTTCAAACTACTGACCTTGTCATTAGCAGCCCAACGCAGAACCATGATGCAGTGTGGGGGAAAAAAATCAGTGACTGCTATTGCTCATGATTTAGGGACCTCACATTCTACAGTCATGATGATTCTCAAAAATAAAAAATGAATTCTCAAAGCTGTTAAAGGGTTGGATTCATGGAAGGTTCACAAAAATGAGTGCTAGGGGGATCTATATCAGACATGGAAGAGTTGTTCAGCAACTGGATTGGGGACCAAGTACAACATCAAATCCTTCTCAGCAAGTTGACCATCACTGTGAAGGCACAAAGCTTGTCTGAGATACTTGAAGAGAAAATAGGGCCACACTGCCATAGGGTGCTCACAGAAGGCCCAAAGCACATCACGTCCTATTTCACAGTGTGCCTTCGACGCAAAGTGATATGTGACTTCCGTGGAAACAGAGCATCCAAGCCTTGCTCTCATGGGGCTTAGAGTCTACACGAGGAAGGTGGATAAGAACTAAGTAAACATAAATAAACAACCAAGTATATCATTAAGAATGTGGCAGATGGTGTGATGGGAAGGAACAGAGTGATACAATTGAGAGCGACATAAAAACCAGTTGCAAATGAGTTGATTCTGACTCATGGTGACTCTATTTGTGTCAAAATAGAACTGTCTTTCACAGGATTTTCAGGGGCTTATGTTTCAGAAGCAGCAAACCAGGACTTTCTGCCAAGGAGTTTCTGGGTGGACTCAAACTTCAGACCTAAAAGATGAGGTGGTGAGGTGAAAAATGAGGTTTCAGGACGGAAATGTGTGTTGAGAGTTAGCAATAGAGCATGTCAGATAGAAGGCAGTATGTGTCAAGGTCCTGAGGCAGGAAGGTGCTTGGTGACTTCAAGGGGGTTGAGTTCAATTTAGCATCTTGCTTGAATTAAGGGGAAAAGAGATCACTTTACCTTTCACCTAGAGGAGCGAGGTGAACTCAAAGTGATTATGATTGTTGTTGTCCAAACAAATAAATATGCTTGTCTTGAGGCTTTTCTGATGTCTATACATTGTATGTTTGGAATGTAAATGGAACAGAAGCTCTGAAACATGGCAGAAAAGAAGACTTAGTGAAGACTTAGAGTGAAGACTTAGAACCATTGGTCATAGAGCATAAAACTCTATACTTACATGAGATTTGCAAAGATGTTGGGAAAAACACAAAGGCTATTTCTACATTCTAGTCTTCTGGTATTAAAATATGGATAAATCTTGATATCAACGGATGATCCTATAGACTCAGAAATATCTAACTATTGCCTTTCAGTCAGTGTTAAAGGTATCCAAAGAAGCTACACCGGAGGAATTAGGGCATGGGAGTATAGGCACAGTCCTGCTGAGCTTGTCTAAGACAGAGATCTGGTAGCCTGGGTGGAACTTGTGAGCTTGAGGGCTTTCTCACAACCATTTGTCCTAAATTGCAAGCATATACCCAGCCAGCCAAGTCCAAGGAATAGAAGCCAAAGAATAGTCAATGAAGAACTAGAGATGTATAGATGATCAGACCTCCTCCTGCTCTGTGCTTCATGCAGGAGAAGACAGAGCCCTCACCACTGAGTTCTTATGAAAGAGGCAAAGAGGGGGGGGTAGGTGATTCCATAGGTGTGACTTTTAAGTACTGAGGAGTGCTTCCTACAGGTACATAAAGTCCAGGCAGTCCCTAGGAATCAGAACTCAAATTTAGAATCCGCTTCTCTTTGAGAAAAGCAAGGATCAGGTTGGGAAAGGGTATTGATCTTGTGTGCACCTGTTCTCCCAGTTCTCCCAGGTTCTCTCTTCAAACCTAAGATCAGCCAGGCAGTCACTCTTGAAGGCGGAGGTTAGCTATGAAAACAACTCTACTCCTCTGTCCACCTGGCTGCTGAGGGTGTCAGAGTGATGGGACGTATGGTCTAATGATCATAGAAAACAGAGAAAACAAAACCACTCCTTCCCATTCTGCCTCCAAACTCTCCTGCAAGAAGAAGGGGAGGCCAACTGGAAAAGGTCCCACCCTGTCATTAGAAGGTGCCAGAAACCTGAGCTAAAGGAAGAGAGAGGAGAACATTTAATTCTTGCACATCCTAATTAAAGTCCACCTTGGTGTCCTGGATAAGTGTGGAGAGCTGAGCTCAGACATTCTGGGAAATTGTGGGGTCAAGAGTGGCCTCAAAAGACTGACTACCACAAAAAATGCTGCAAGTTTGAAAAACGAAAATGGAGTTTTAGCAAGATAGCAAAAGCAAGAAGGAAAATGGAGGGAAGGCAATAGCTGGTTCACTCTGGGCAGACTTGTACCTTGCCTGTCACTTGGCAGGCCAGTCTGCTCCTGGGGACCCTGTGCTGCCACTTAGATTCTCTGCTTGGAAGAGGCAGTAAGAGTCCCCCAAATGATTTATTTTTTTAAAAAGAGATTAAAAATAATAACTTCTAAATTATCAAGGGTTTGTAAGGGAAGGAGGAAAAATGGGGAGCTGATATTAAGGGCTCAAATCGAAAGCCAATGTTTTGAGAATGATGAGGGCAACAAATGTACAAATGTGCTTGGCACAAAGGGTGCATGTATAGATTGTGATAAGAGATGTATGAGCCCCCAATAAAATGATAGAATAGAAAAGAAGAGTCAGTGAAGGCTTGGGGGAAATGTTGTCACACTTGGTCGGGGATCTAGGAGTGAAGCACACTTGGGGCAGAGCCAAATAAAAGGACAGTTCTTCCCGGTGACATGTCTGTACCATGTCACCTCTGCGGAAGAAGGAAGGAAGCAAAGACTTTGTGTCAGCCACAGTGGACAGGCTGTCAGGAGAGAGTAATCGCTGGAGAAGGGCATCAGGCTGGGTGAAGGAGAGGGGCAGCGAACAAGAGGAAGGACCGACACAGTGAATACAGCGCTGGGCTCCTTCGTCAGAACACTTGTGTGGCTGGCTCAGGATCGGGCGGTGTTTGGTGCTGGTATAGAGTCTCTGTGAACCAGCAAGTAACGACAGCAACAATCTCGAAATGTAAGACCTGACACCTGTGAAAGCTGAAGGCCTGCAGGTCTCTAATATGATGGTCTCATGTGCTGAAGTTGTAGTTAAGCGCTACGGAGTCAGTTCATGTCAACTCATCGCGACGCCGTGCGTCAGGGAAGGAGACCTCACTGCCGGCTTCAGTCGGCCTCACAATGAGTACGTCTCAGCCCACCGCCGCAGCCACCGTGTCCATCCGTCTCCCCGAGGGCCTTTCCCCTTCTCATGGATGGGGCCACTTAACACTAATATCGTGTCTCTGGGTTACGTTTATGGATCTCGATATCATCAAGACACCTGGAGAATTCTTTTTTTTAAGTTGAATGTGATAACATAAATGAATCTCCAACTGCTTAATTATTTAGGCTAACCCCTAGAGAGGACTTCTGTGTATGCCTTTGTAGTCCATCTTTGAGCCTATTCGTCATTGTAAGTAACATTTACGTGAAAATGTTGAATGTGTGCTTTATCGTTAGAAGATAAAATGAAAGTGTGAGTCATGACTATAGGATTTGATTATCGAAATCTAATAAATATAGTGATAGAAATCTAATAAACATAGTGACAGGCTGGAATGGTTGAGAAAGGAATTGAGTGCTGACCAAAGCCCCTGTGATCAGCCCTGGGCACCTTCATGCTGACAAGGAAGGGCTAGAAGAGGTGTCCTTGTCAGGGGCTCAAGCTCTGGTCAGGAGCAGGCTACCCGAGGCCAGAGAGGCAGAGAAGGTGTGGGCATGGAGCTGGGTTGGTTTCCTCATGAGGCACCGAGACTCAAGCCAGGCAGTGGTCTTGGAAGGCTCCTCTTTTCTCTGGGGTTGTGTGGGGCCCATGTGGTAGAAGAGATTCTTGCTACTTTCCTCTTTGCTTCCAGAAGAGTGGGCACATGAGTCCTTGAAGAGTCTCTCCGTGGTCAACTAAGTCTCCAGGCACCTGCATGCCAAGCAGCCCAGGGCAGCATTTAGAGGAAAGCCAAGGACATGTGCTGGATATGAAACCAAACCCAAACCCAAACTCAGAAATCATTTTTAAATGGAGGAAGTTGATGTGTTGCATGGACTTCAAAACGTAGTGCAAATGATGGTGTGGTCTGAAATCGAGGATTTTTATTTTAAAACAATATTTTATTTCTTGCCAATTTTTAACCTTACAAAGAAAAAAAAAGCTAGAGGGGGTTGATATGGCGAAATAGCCTAAACCGAAAGTCAAGCATGGAAAGAGGATATCTTGGCCCACTTCTGTGTGTGATTGGAACACCACTGGCTCATGTGACACTAGGATTAGGATGCTAGGAGAGGCAGGCATGGGGAGTCCTAGAGACTGGGGCATGGATCTTACTCAGCCACCTTGGGGCTGGGTTGGCGTCATCATGTGTCACATGGCCCTCCAACTCTGAACTCACTGCCACTGAGTGGATTCTGATCCACTGGGCCCCCGTCGGATGGGGTAAAACTGTCCCTGTGGGTTTCTTGAGACTCTAACTGTGTCCTGGGATGGAAGCCACCTCTTCCTCCTGTGGATGCCAACTGCTTGTGGTTAGCACCCAGTGTGTAATCCCCATCACTATGAGGGGCCCTAGTATCCCGATTTGGGGACATTTAAATGAGGTATATACACAGAGCAGTTAGCATAGAGCCAGGCACACAAGAAACACACAATCACATGTGGTCATTACTGTATAACACATATGCAACAATATTAAATAATGCCGAGGATCCTCACCACTAGGAAAATTGACTGATTTAAAAAATCACTTTAATAATCGACCCAAAAAACAACCGCTCCATTAAATTTATATTCTTGGTTTATATCCCGTGAAGCTACAGAATTAACTAGCATGTAGTGGAATCATCCTTGTAAGTCAACAGAGGATTCCAATATCAAGGCCAAGACAATAGCAGTCTCAAAAATAAGAAGGCAACATTGGCCCAGTTGCTTAGAGGTGATAAATTTATGCAGTATTTAAGTATGTAAGAAATAGCACTAGATAATATCACCTACTTAGAATATGCAAAGCTAAAATGTCTCTGCCAAAAGACAGACAACGATGAGGTTTTAATGAAAAGAACAAATAGGATCAGATGACAAGGGAAGAAAAAAAGCTAATAATAGATTAAGTATTAATCACAAAAAATAGATGATGTTCACATAAAAATAAGCTAAAAATGTACACTATTTTTGCAACCAGAGAAATTAAGATAATTTATTAAAAATATCTATAGCACCTAAAATCCCCCATGCCAGCAGAAGACATGCACAGAAAGCATTGACAAGATTATGTTACAGAGAGATTGTTTTTCTTGCAATTAAAAAGTAATAATAATAAATGTGAAAACAATACAGTAGCTACTAAGGGTAGCAATCTTAACTGTGGAAATAGGTCAGGGAGAAGCAGGAACATAGGGACATGATAAAATAAATCCCACGTACATGCTCTTCAAGATGTAGTGTTTTAGTAGGAATTATGAACCTAGAAAAATAAAGGCAAGCAAATGGCTGGCATTGGCTGTAAGTTGGGTGTGGTCCTTGTATAATGTTACTGTGCATTATGGTCCTTTTGTCCAATCAGGCTCAGACTCCAGGTGAAACCTTTGCCATCGCCATGCTTGGTTGGGAATTGGACCACAGGTCAACCCCAGCAGAGTGGAAGCTAAGACAGGTTGTGCAGAGGGCTAGGATTGGACTTGAGGACAGCGCTACACCACCCTCTCTAGGCCATGCGTGCTTTGGAGGGGATTCTGATGTTCCCTTGCGCTCCAGTGGCGAACCCAACTACTGAAAAAGGCAAAGTTATAACAAGGTCAAGTTATAAAAACATCTTTGACATCACCAAATGCCCTGGGTTGCTGGGTCCAGGGATTCAGGACCGTAGTCTGGGGGGGACAACAAAGTCAATTGGTATAGCATAGTTCACAAAGTCCTATGTCCTACTTCCGTGAGTAGTTACTGAGCCTTAAAGCAGGTGAGCTGCCATAGAAGGTGCAAACATTGGCTACTTCCTGGACGACTGCACCACGGGATGATCAGTCTTCACGACTCTGAAACAAGAAGAACTAGAGGGTGTCTGCTTGTCATAACCAACTGCTCTGAAGGGATCACATTAGAAGGTTCTAGGTAGAGTGGGAAAACTAAAAATCAAAAAAGAGACAGGCTTACTGTTCATTCACACAGAGACGAGCGAGACATTTGGGACTATGGCCCTTTGTCGCCTTTCAGGTCTGCAACGGAAGAGAATATCAACCACTGAAGATCAAAAGCACAATATTACCCAAGGACAGAGGGTCAGGAAAGAAGGAAGAAGAGAAACGGGAAGGACTGCAAGAAAGGGGACAGGTGACGCTACATTGACAGGATTGCAATGGATGAGTTGAAACAACCTGTGTCTAAGTTGTTGAATGTCAAACTGAAGATCTGCTCTATAATCCTTCACCAAAATCACAATGCCAAGTTTTAAAAAGGAAAGGATGTTTGTGCTCAGAAAGGAGAGTTTCCTGAGGAGTCTGGGCTTGTCACTGTCAACCGTGGTAAGGAAAATGAGCATCAATACTATGCACAGTGGAAACAGAGGCTGAGCTCCAGTGAGCAATAGAATAAGAGCCTCAGAAATGATCTAGAATCAGATCCCCCAACCTCTGATGTCATAGTGGTTCCCCCAACCCCAGAAACTACGTCAATGGGGAGAAAGGAAGCATCAGTTTTAGCTGTAGTGTGGATGTGTGGGGAGTGAGTAAGGGACGATAACTGAATTTCAACTTTTGTGTTCTCTTCTCCCCCACTATGAGCCCCCTTCTCTAACCCAAGAAGGAGCTTTATTTCCCAGCTTTTTTCATATACTGCATTCTATTTGCTCCATAGTTCATGGTGAACACCCAAAACTGAGTTCTGTAGATTTGGAGCCCATACCTCCTTTATCACTCCCCCACCCCCCGCTGCTTTCTTGCAATAAAGTAGCTTTTGAAAGGAAAATTCTTGGTTTTTCACAGTTTCCAGGTTCCAATTTGAAAGCTTAAGGTTGGTCTGACATCATCTTTCTCTTTGCCTCCCAGCTCTGACAGGTTTTCTTCTCCTCTGTGAACTTCTAACTGAAAAGTTGGAATCCGGTTTCAGATCCAGGAGGTGATCTCTGGCCAGGTTTTTGGTTTTATACTCCAAGTGGGGCCATTGATAAAACCATGCATCTGCAGATACAGACCAAGAATGGAGACTGGTTGAAGAAGTTATAAATGTTAGTCTTAAAAAATGCCCCTCAAAACAAACTCAGGGGACCAGATCATTGATGCCCAGTCTATGGTACACCATCTCTTCGTAATATTTACAATGATACTTAGGTGTATGTATTTTGGATTACATTAACCTCCTACCCAAATAGAGTCCTTTCCAGTGAGGCTGATCTTTGCAAGAGAGTCCTTTCAATTACAATTTTGTATTTCCCACTTAAAAATAAAACTACACATCAAGTAAAAACAGGCTCATTTCAGAAGGCAATTGTGTGTTGCTGAAGCCCTTCAACTGGCTATCAAGAGTTGACCTCAAAGCCAGCTTTTCCATGCCATAAGTGCTGTGCTTTCCTTTGAAGCCCTTTTCTTTTCTTTGAAAGCACCTCAATGAGACAAAAACCAGCATATTACTGAGAGAGCTTGTCCATAACCATCCACTGACCACAGAGACATTTCAACATGTAGTGTTTGGAATAAACCCATGAATGTAGGAACCAGACTTAGTAACAATACTTTTGACTCATTTGTGCGCATGGGAGTGTGTGTGCACACTTCCAAAATCTGGTGGCAATCTTACTAGGACATGATCTATTTTAGAAAGTGGGCCAACTCAGCAGTTCACCTTTCAGTAGAATCTGATGGATGTGTCCGATCACTGCCAACCGAGGTTATATATGAAAGAGGACTTTCACACCCCCACTTCCCGCCATTGAGTTGTTTCCAACTCAAAGACCGTACCGTGGGTTTCTGAGACTCTAACTCTTTATGGGAGTAGACAGCCTCATCTTTCTCCCATAAAAAATGTCTAGGAACCAGGGGCTTTTCTTGGACCTCCCTGCGTTTGGGCCTGGAATACACCACATAAATATAAAGCTGTGCTACAGAGGGCAGGGCAGTGCTTCAAGCGACTCTCTGAGGTTTGTAACACAAATTCTCTTTTACATAAAGTTGTATCACAGTGGCTAAATACAGTTACCAAAGAACTTCTCTCATTTTCCACGAAAGGTATGGGTTTTTTTTTAAAAACCTTACAAGAAAGGAGATGGAGAAAGAAAGAGAGAGAGAGAGAGAACCAGTTTAAATTGTGATATTGTGGCAATCATACCTAAGGAGAGATGCTATATTACAAAGAACATTGTAAGATTAAAATAGTTAGGAAAGAACTCTTAGGGGAAACTCCCTTGCTTCTTAGCAGGCTTTCTCAACCCCTCCAATACCTAAATGACTCCAAAGAACTTCACTATTTGGTATTTTGAAGTTATTTGTTCGTGAATGTTTTACAGTGATTCTAAAGAACAGATGTTCTCATATTTTCCCCTCTTGCAAATTTTGAAAAGAATCGTTTCAAATGTCTTCCCTATTCTAGAGTGCTTAACCTTTGCTCTGAGGTAATTATAGGTAAACAACTTGTTACCTAGTACGCAGATTTTTTTTCAAGGGTGTTCCTAAATCACCTACAAGTTATGTACAAATGCTTCTGGCACCTGCTAGAGCCTGTAGAAGAGTGAGGGTAAGGACTTGCTCAACTCAAATGCCCAGCAATAGGATGCAGGATCATTGATGCTTCTTCAGAACTCCTGTGCCCTAAGGGGACAGCACTAGAGTAACTCATAAAGAAACCATACAAATGGCTGAGCCCTTCTGGCCTAGTGGTTGTGTGCAGGACTGCAGTCCACAGGGTTGATGGTTCAAATCTAGCAGCAGCTCTCCAGGAGCAAGGCTGGGCTTCCTACACCCACCAGGGCAGTGATGTCACACACACACCCACATAAAAGAAAACCATCCAAACAAACAAACAAATACATTTGGAAATGACAGGCATTGATGAGGATGCAGAGAAGCTGCAGCTCTCATTCATTGTCGGCAGGGATGTACATGTACAATGGGGCAGCAGCTGGGGAAAATAGCTTGACAGTTCCCCAGAAAGTGAAACACCAAATTGCCATAGAACCCAGCAACTCCAAAAGATTTTAGGGACTCACACAATTAGGTTGACAGTGCTGCTTATCAGGGCATTGTGTATACTAGCCAAAAGGTGAGACAAGACAAGCAATCATCAATGGGTGACTGGATAAAGGAAAGGTGGCATGTACATCGGATGGACCATCATCTAGCAAGGATCCTAGGGTCTGATCCATGCTATGACAGGGATGCACCTTGAGATCCAAAGGCTAAGTGAAATACATGGGATATGAAATGTCACCCACTATTGTGGGAGCCCACTCCATGAAATAGCAAAGGTCAAGAGACAAACACTTATGAGGCTACCAGGGACCTGGTGGGGGAGGAAGAATAGGGAGTAATAGCCTAAGGGGTACTGGGTATTTGAGTAGAGGGAAAAGGTTTGGAAAGGAATAACCGTGATGGTTGACAGCAGGGAGGAGGCAATGACTCAGCACCACTGCATTGTATGAGTAGAAATGGCTAAGAGGGAAAATAGCTTTGTATACATTGGATTTGGCTACAGGATTGAAAAAAAATCGGTCACTCGCCACCTTCCCACTAGAAGTGGTCGAGAGTTTAAACCAGCCATATTCCGGTGGTATAATGGTTACACTTTGGGCTAACCACAAGATCTGCAGTTCAGAACCACCAGCTGCTCTGCAGGAGAAAGACAGGGCTTTCTACTCCCCTCAAGTGCGGCAGTCTCAGAAACCCACCCAGGGGAATTTCTGCCCTGTCCTCTAGGCTTGCTCTGAGTTGGCCTTGACTCGATGGCAGTGGACTTGATAGATCACAGATTTAAAGAAGCTGGAAATACGTAGGTTGTAACTGAGAGGTCGAAGGAGAATAGGAGAGCTTTCATCCAGCTCTTGAAACGTTATCACTGGAAAGCAGAGTTGGCCTTAGAGGTGGCCACCGAGGCCAGAGCTGGATTGTTCGGGAGAAGCAGAAGGTCGGTTTCAGTTTGTCTGTGGAAGACCCTCCAGGGATCTGAGCTCCCACTTCTCTGCAGTGATGGATGTAACTGGAATAGAGGCAGGGAGGGGTGGGACTGCCCGAGATGAAGCCTGTCTTCAGTTGCTCACGAACTTTACCAACGGTGAAGCCAGAGAGCCGTGGCAGCCGACGGAGCTGCGCCAAACCCGCCCTTTTGCAGTTTTCTACTTGACTGGCCTAGCACCTATATGAACTTGAAGAAGTTCCTGGACGTTTCAGAATCTTCTAATCTTCATTGACTGCAAGGCATTGGTGGAAAGATCGAACGGAATCTGGACAATGCCTGCCATATACCATCTCTCAGTACCTCCTCTGTTAAGCAAATGAACCAATAACCCAACAAACCATAACCAAACTCACAGCCATGGAGTCAATGCTGACTCATTGTGGCCCCCTGCGGGTTTCCAAGACTGTAACTGGTACAGGCATAGAAGACTCAGTCTTTCTCCTGCAGAGCTGCTTGTGGATTCGATCTGCTAACCATGCGGATGGCAGCCCAATGTTCACAAACAAACAAGCAAACAAAACAAACACAAAATAAAGAAAACTGTTCCCCTGCGTTTGGTTTTGTGTTCCTGAGATCTGGGGCCTCTCTGATGGATTCAAAGGCACACAGGTGGGGAAAAGAGAAGACACGTCCCTCAGATTTAACAGTGTTTAATTCGTCTGACACTTCTTGGGTATAGCATGGTGGTTGGGGGTCACACAGTATGTAGCTACATGACCATAGAAACAGTTCATGATACTGGATGACTGAGTCCTGTAGCTGACCCTGGAAAGAGAGTCTTTTGGCTTGGAAAAGATGTGGATTTAATTCCCACACTCAAAGCATCATAAAAGCCCCAATTGCGTAAGGGCATGAAGCTCAGAGTCAGCCCTGAACTTCTCAATTTTCAGCTTCCTTAAAACTACTTAAAGCCACACTTAAAACAAAATCCAGCAATCACACCAGTGTAATCCATAAAATTGCATACGTATCTATTTCCGTGTTCCCATCCACTCTCCATCAGAAATATTGATGTTGTCGTGCATAAAATGGGGGTGATAGCTTGTAGGATTACTGAAGGAAACACAATGTAAAAGTTACCTCCCACCCCCCATGGAATCTGCATCTTGGTGGTTCATAGTAGACGTCATTGCCACCAAATCTGGCTTCTTCACTAAATCTGAATCTGGCTGCTCCATTCATCCACTCAACCTGAACCCAACACTGCCCTGGAGTCCACGCTGGCTTGACGCGACCTCTCCACGAGTATCCAAGACTGTCCCTGTGAAGGGGAGTAGGAAGCCCATCTGTTCCTCCACGGAGAGGCTGGTGGTTTCCAACTGCTGACCAGGCGGATGGCGGCCAGCCTCCTACCCACTACACCACCAGGCCTCTGCACGAGGAGGTCAATTTCATCCTCTTCCCACCACCCTAGTTTCCCAAAGACCTTTTTTTGTAGGAAGCCAGATTTCTCAGCTGTGAACACCACGATCCAGGGAGGTTGTCAACCCAGGGAACCATTTCTCTGGAACTTTTCTTGCATGATTTTCCATATTTAATGACATCCCACCAGCAGGATAAACATACATGCAAGGTTGAATCATCTTTTCTTTCCTCCTGGTTCAGGAACCCAAGAAAACAGGTGCGGTGCGCAGGTGGGGACTCTGGTGAGCAGGATGTTGCTCCTGCCACGCTTGTACTGCTCAAGGGGCCCCCAGGGGAAGAGGGAGTGGGAGGAAGAAGGGGCCCCTTCCATGAACTGGGGGCATGCCATTGCGGGGCGGAGCAGACGTGCAGAGAAGGGGCTCAGCGCTGCTCTGCCTAGAAGTTTTCTCACAAGTTTTTTCGATCGAGGCCAGAGAGAGACAGCTTCCCTGGCCGTGGTGGAGAGCACCAGGGGAGCCCTCTGGTGACTGAAAGATCCAGGACATACAGACAAGGTGGAACCCACTGTAGGAATCCACCTGGTGTGGCCAGGAAGGGAGAGAATGAATCACTTCTCTTCTGGCTAGAGGAGCAGATGAGAGGTCCCAAGTAATAATATCTCTTTGGCTATTTTAGAGACTAGGAAACACTTCCAGACTGGATGAGGGAAAAGGCAGAAAAGAAAGTGGACAATCAAATAAGGAGATACAGAGAGGTAGAAGTTTAGAGAGGGATACTTGGAAGGGAGAACGTGGCATGTCTCAATTGATCATTGCATCCAAACCAAACCAAACTGCATGGAATGGGACCAGCTGCCCGGGGACCCACTGTGTGACTGAGTGGAGCTGAGCTCCAGAGGATTTCCCCTGGCCATGGTCTTTCAGAAGGAGGTCAGCTAGGCCTTTCTTCTGAAGGGCCTCTGGATGGAGTCAACGTTCAGCGGACTATTTGCTGCCAAGTGCGTCACCACTCGCTGTCTATGGGAACCTTTGCATACATAGGCCCTAACTTACTGCTCGGTGGTTGCTGGTGGAAGCATGGCCAGGAAAGATGGAGCTCTGAAAAAGGGCATCCTGTTTAGTACAATAGGAGGTCAGCAAAAGTCAAAGGAACATTTAGCGCAATAGATTGTCGTAACGGCCGCAGCGACAGAGCCAGGCACACGATGGCCACGAGGGGTCAGGGGAGGACACTGTGTTGCTCTGTTGTTGTTGTTGTCAGGTGCCATTGAATCAGTTCTGACCTACCTGGACCTTTATACACAACAGAACTAAGCAACGTCCCGTCCTGCGCCATCCTCCCAGCTGTTCCTGTGCTGGAGCCCACGGTTGTAGCTACGGTGTCGATTCATCTGGCCGAGGGCCTTCCTCTTTCTTGCTGCTCCTCCACTTTACTAAGCATGATGCTCTTCTCTAGGGACTGGTCTCTCCGGATAGCATGTCCACATGTGGTGAGACGAAGGCTCGTTGTCTTTGCCTCTGAAGAATACTCTGGCTGTACATCTTCCGAGACAGATTGGTTGGTTCTTTTGACAGTGCAGGGTACTTTCCATTTTCTTCATCAGCACCACAAGTCTTCTTCTTAGGTCTTCCTTCCCAGTGCCAATTTCCACATGTCTATGGGGAAATTGAAAATACTGTGTCTTGGTTCAGGCACACCTTAGTCCTTGAAGTAGTTCTGCTTTCCAACACTCTAAAGGAATCTAAAGAGGGGCTTTCTACTCCTGCAACTATCTACACTCTTGAAAATGCACAGGGGCAGTTCTTCCCTATGCAATAGAGTCAAAATGAGTTGGCACTGACTCAAAGGCCATGAGTGAGCTTTTAAAGAGATCTCGTGCAGGAGATTTACCCAATGCCACCCATCACTTGATCTCTTGATGGCTGCCTCCATGAGCATTAATCGTGAGGCCAAGAAAGATGAAATCCCCAACAACGTCAACCTTTTCTCCACTTATTATGATGCTACCTATTGGTCCAATTGTGAAGATGTTGGTCTTCTCTACACTGAGTGGTGATCCATACTGAAGGCTGCAGCCCTTGATCTCCGGTACACAGGGCCATCTTAAGCTGGAACCGACTCCACAGCTACCAACAACCAGTTCCATTATCTGACCCCGGACTAGGGGCAATGCCAGAGGTGAAGTAGGTGGAGAGAGACTTGGGAGGCAGCAATTTCGATGTGCCAGAGAGCCTGGATTTAAAAGCGAGTGCCAGGAAGCAGTAATGTAGAGCATCCAGTGCGAAGAAAATAATGGATTAGGTGAAGGGACATTTGCGATGAGACCCCTGAGCTAAAGCTCCAGATCTCTTCTTATGCTCCATCAGCACTAATCTTCAATAAGTAACCGACCTCATTAAAAGATGAACAAGGATCACAAAAGAACCCACACGAGACTTAGGGAGAGAGCCTGCAAAGCAAGGAGGTGGATAATTTCTAAAAGGCAAAAGTGTAAGAGACATCCTGGGGATGTTTGAGATGCCTGGGGATGCTTCACACTCATGTATCTGGTAGTGCCAAATTCGAGCATTCATTCTGTTGTGAACAAAATAGACTCGGTCATGAGCTTGAGTTGGCCAAGTAAATATTTTCTTGGCAGTGTACAACATCAGAGCAAAATGCCCATTACGCATTAACTATAATTATAACATTCAATTAACATTCTCAAGTGATTATCATTTCTGGCCCAATGGTAGTTGGGACTTTAGAGATGTGAGCTTTGCCTGGAAACTGCTATCTGATAGTCGAGTGTGGGAGCTTAATGTGGAGGTAGTCATCTAAGGATTGAGGGGAAGCATGAGTTGTGGTCTGTTCACACTCAACTACAAGGTATACTATTTTCCAACCCAATGTTTTCTATGAAACATGTATTACCCGGGTCAACAAAAGGCCCAGTTTCCAAATCCAATAGATGCATCTGACTGCTAGTTTCTTTAACTTTATTTGAGGATGTGGGTTTTGATGATAATCCCCGCCCCCTCCAGAGTATGAGAAGGGTAATATGGACAAAGAGGTGTTTGCACAGAACATTATGCCTCTCTCAAACAAAGGTGAACAATGAATAACTGAGCACTTATCCTGTGTGACTGGTAATCCTTTCTCAATATTCCAGCCACCCTGTGAAACGAGTGATGCTCTTTACATTTGACTGATGAGAAAATGGACTGAGAGAAGTTGAAGCATTGGTTCAAGATCATGCAGCGGGTAATGGGAGGAGTTGGTGTTCAAACCCTGATGAGAGGAGAAATCAGCAAAAGGGCTGGAACAGTGAACATTCCTTGGCCAACAATCTTCTGGAAGAGACATCGTCCTGAGTCAAGACTTCGATGGGTCTAGCATGCAAATCTGAGTACATACATTTTACTGCACTGCGATCTCAAATCTCAAGAAGAGAAAGGAAACCACCAATGGGCAAGATGCTGCCCCCTCACTAGACAGGAGGCGTACTTTCTGTATGAACTAGGGAGCACGGGTGGTGTGGTGGTTACCCATTGGGCTGCAATCCACAGGGCCCACAGTTCAAAGTCACTGGCCTATCTCTGGAGAATCACAGGTTTTTCTACTCCTGTAAAGAGTTACAGTCTTGGAAACTCACAGGGACAGTTCTACCCTGTCTTACAGGGTCTCCATGAGTCCAAATTGACTCAGTGGCAGTGAGTATGGGGCTTTGTTTGTTTTTCTGCAGTCTGGGCTGAAGGGGTGATGGGTCTGGTGGAGTTGCAGTTCATGGCATCAGGGAGGGACAAGTTGGTTTGGGTTCAGCACATGGACCAGAGATGAAGGTTGGGTCTTGCAGAAGCTGATCCCAGTAGGTTCTGCCTCCTCCTAGCCCAGGGGGTGGCTGGGAGAAAGGTGAAACTGAATGGAATGAAGCAAACCCAGCTGCTGTGGGAGTCAATGTGGATTCCTGGCCACCCCACCATAAGGGTTTCAGCCATTGTCAATGGCTGTGTCTTCCTTTCAAGGACCCTCCGAGTGGACTGCAATCTCCAACCATTTAGTTAATACCGAGCAGTGGTTGTGAACCTTCCTAATGTTGTGGCCCTTTAATACAGTCCCTCATGTTGTGAGGGACCATAACATTATTTTCGTTGCTACTTCATAATTGTAATTTTGCTACTGCTATGAATCAGGCGACCCCTGTGACAGAGTCACTTGATCCCCAAAGGGGTAACAACCCACAGGTTGGGAACCGCTGGTGTAGAGGGAATGAACATTCTGCACCACGCTGGGTCAGGTGGGAACCCTGCTTCCTACCAGTTCTGCACAAGACTGTGCCCTTTGCAAGGAGGTGGCAGAGCGCGGGCTTGACCTTTCTCTGGAATTTAGTGTATTTATAGATGGGAGGCCAACTAGCAGGCCAGTTGGTTCTGGGGCTACTGAGGTGAATCTGAGAGAGTCCGTATCTTCCAGGAATCCCCATCTCTTGTGAAACACAAGAGCCATAAAACATGACAGGGAAGCCTCAAAGGGCAGGGGAATCCCAGAGGAGGGTGTGAGTCTCCTTGTGAGCAAGGAAGGGGCTCTGCAAGAGAGAGGACTCTGTGCTGGACTTGAAGGACGTTTGGAAGGGGGCGCTGTGGGTTAGGTATCGGGCCACGTTGGAACCTACCTGTGTGCCCTCCAGAGAAAGGTTTCAGCCTCAAAAATCCTGGACAGCGTCACTCTGAACTGGACTAGACTTCCTGACAGTAGGTTTGGTTTTGGTTTTAGGTCATTGTTACGGGCAAGGCAGCCCCGGATGAAAGGACATGTACATGGGAGAGATGAATAGATGGACTAGTGGGATATAATGTGGGAAAGTGGAAGAAACTGGGACACACACACACACACACACACACACACACACCCCGTTCGTTCCAAATGTGGAAGACCAGTTGGCTGTGAAGTGTCTCGGGTGACGGACCTGTAGAGTTAGCAGGTGAGGGTTCTCCCATGATTCAGAAGGTTCTGGACTGCTCCTGTGTGCTCTGTAGGAGGCCGCATGGAATCAGTCAGGGAAGACACAGTGATGGCTGAATTTGGGGGGCAGAGCGACTCTTGTTACTTTATACCGCATCTAAAGGATTGGATCTAATTCTGGTACATCTCTGAGGCTCCACGAGTAGGACGCGGAAGGAAAACAGTGCTCTAGTGCTGGCGAGTACTCAGGGAGCATCAGTTTCCCCACCTACAAACCAGAGTGGGAGAATATTTTTTCCATCATACGGTGGTAACTGTGTAGGAGGAGAACCCAGCAAAGCCAGTGAGAGTTGGGCAACTATAAATGGGATCACTCGTTTTTCTCTTCATTCCTCTCCCAAGGCCAATGCAAGCTCCACTATTCAACACTAATCTCTTCTGGAAAATGCAACCACACAGAAGCTAAGAAAACTTCCATTTCATTTGCACATCCACCAGTTGCAGTTTCTACCTCTTTGGTCATGCGTTCTCCTGCCATCTTTGTGGCTTTACTCATGGTCTTCCCGAAGCCTCTGATACACACACACACACACACACACACACACACACATCCTGCCCCCACCCCCCGCCGCCCCTCTGCTTCTCACGAAGTCCCATCATCCTGAATTACAAGGGTCTGCGTTATCTGTTGCACTCGTGGGCCTCACCGATTTTCCTAGGCTGTAATCTTTACTGATGCAAAACACTGGTCTCAGTGTTACCAGCTCTCTTAGAATTTGTCTAGCAGGGCTTTCGTTTGATTTCAGGACCCCATTACCCGCCCCCCCTACCCCAACAAAACAAATGATAAAAACCACTGGTCTCTCCCTAACGGAGGTCCTGGGCGGATTCAAAATGCAGACCTTTCGAGGAGCAGCTGAGTGTTCGTGCGGTTCCTTACCTAGTACCTCCACCTACCCATTGCTGTGGAGTCCATTCCTGTGTCAAGGCTGTGAATCCTTTTTTCCCCCTCAAGGCTGTGAATCTTGATGGACACAAAAAGTCTCATCTTTCTCCCTTGAAGCCCTAACCCATTCCTTGACCAGGGCACCTAGCATCTAGCATGTATGAAGCAGAATCTGTGAAATACTGCAGAAAATTGCATTTTAAACCATTCTTGGCTTTCACTCATTGAGCACAGGGGGTGGGGAGGGTGGGGGTGGGGTGGAGAGAGTAATAGATTCTGAAATTAGATGAACCCTCACAATTCATTCAATTAAGCATTACCCCTACTTTCAAGGCTTCTTTATAGTGTCATTGCTTCAGACCCTGGGATCTAAAGGCGAGGCACAGAAGAGTCCTGTCTGCATCTGAAATGATTGTGGGAACAGCTCTCTATGGAAGGGATTCACAGGGAGGGGCCTCAGATGCTTTCCCTGCACTGCTGGACTTGTCTCCAGACACCTGGAGTTGTCCTTCCAAAGTCTATATGACAAAGAGTTGGGATGATGTGTTAGTCCGGGTGGATTAGAGAAACAAATTCTTAGAGACTCATGTGTGTACAAGAGAGTTTTAGATAAAGGGCAATTTAGATACTTACATTAAGAAAGCATCCCAACCCAGTCCAGTCCAAGGCCATAGTCTGGTATAGGCCATACGCCTACTATCCATCTATAAAATCCTCTTCGGACTCATGAAACATAGGCAGTGATGCCAAATGCAGGATGATGACAGGCCAGTGGTAGAAAGTCTTTGGACCCAGGTGCCTCTCAATGGTAGCAGGGGTCTTTGCATGTGTGGCTTCTCCAGTTCCCAGGGCTGCATCAGGGTAGATCCATGTGGCTTCTCTTCAGGAATGTCTCACAGGAGGTGAGGAGAGAGAAAGCGAGCGAGCGAGAGAGAGAGAGAGAGAGAGAGAGAGAGAGAGAGAGAGTGAGAGAAAAGTATCTCCCATCTCCAAGGAGGGAAATACCGGAATTCCCAGAATCCTTAGGGGAAGGCCATACCTACACAGAAGCCTCATTGTCTATGAGCCCATAGTTGGGGTAGACACCATTCTTTAATTCTTAATCCTCGAGTCCTAAATTGACACCAGATTATGTAACGGCCACAGAAGAGAACTACAAAACCTTGGGATTGCTTTCTCTTTAGACTCGAGCCCTCAGTGTGGAGTGGAGAACTCAGTGTGGACAAAGTAGTGGTCATGGTGTCAGGAGACTCAGGTTCATGTGTGGGTTTGCTAACAAAGGCAGTATGCTCTTGGGCAACTTAATCCCTCTCCTCCAGCTCCAGTTTTTGCCTGTACGAAAAAGAGGAGGAGGAAAGAAAGTATGTCTGAGATTCTTTTTAGGAAGCTTGGGTCTATGACAGTTTGAAGCCGATCCCTGAATCCATCAGCAGAGCCTCTTAGATGGTGACCATGTCCTCTGGCCAACAAATTGGATCTTCTCTTGCCCCAGCTGTGTGATTGGCAGCTCACCAATATGGTCCCAGCATTTAGGTTAGGGACTGGGAGTGTACCTTGAAACTGGCCAGTGAAGGCATTTTGATGTCTAAGTGTCAATCCAGGAATGAGACCGGCCAGGTGACCTCAGAAAGGAGGGGGTCAAAATTCTGAGCACAGGGAGGTGAGTCTGTTTATTTGTTTCCTAATTCTAATTAGAGAAAGGAAAAGAGTGTCAGGAGTCTTTTGTGATTCACATCTTAATAGCCTGGTTATAATTTATTAATCTCGTTCATCAAAATTTCAACATCCCTTTCCCCAGGAGTCTAAGACTGACTCAAATGTATTTATTGTTTCTAGGTGGGGTATCATTAAATATTTGGCATCTGCTAAAGTTGAGTGAACAGTTGTGTTATACACCATCTCTGAAAAAAAGTGGTATGAGCTGGTACTCTAGGCAGAATGGAAGGTACATATAGATACACATATGTTTGTTATTTAAAATATTAATACCCATATTTAGCTCCAATATTGGCCATGTATGCCTGTTATTTTGATTTCTCTTCCAACTTCTTTTGCCAGTGTGTTAGTCCAAGTAGACTAGAGAAACAAATTCATAAACATGCGTATATATATCTATATATATATATATGAGAGAGGCTTATATACAAGCAGAATGGAACATTGAGGAAGCATCCTAACCCAGTCAAGTTCAAGTCCTTAAGTCCAATATTAGCCCATATGTCTGATACCAATCCATAAGTTCTCTTCAGACCCACAAAACACATGCAACAGGACTAGGACAATTACAGGCCAGTGGGTGCAGAGCCTTGTGTATCCAGTGGCAGTAGAAGCATCTCAGTGCTGAAAGGGATCTCCTCTCAGCTCCTCCAGTTATCAGGACTCAGTGTCTAAGAGCATGCTGCCATGTGTCTTGTCAGCTGAAATGTCTCCCAGGGAGTGAGTCTTGTATCTTGTCAGTAGAGTGTCTCCAAGGGACTGAGGAGTGAGCCTCTTACTTCGGAGGGGGAGATATGGTAGAACTTCCCAGAATTCTCTGAAGAGAATCATACCCACACAGAGGTCTCATTAGCTATCTCCAGATTGACAGGCTAGACACCACCCCTATACTCTTAATCCTCAAATTGACACCAGATTAGGTGACTGCCACAGTCAGCATCAGCATGGATAATAAATTGTGCCATACTTTCATTTATTCTGTTCTCTGCACATCTATGTCCCCCCAAAGTGACATTATTAAGGGTTAATTGTTGGACTTCATGATAATTCAGTAGCAGATTTCCAATCTTCCACTTGGGAGACCCCTTGTACAAAACCACCAGCCCTCTGATGGTGGAAGCTTGCATGTTACTATGATGCAGGGACGGGTCCCATTCTGAGCTTCCTGACTGAGATGAACTGGGAAGAAAAGGCTGGTGATGTCCTTCTGAACTTCAGCCAGGGAAAACCCTTTGGTTTCTAATGTTCTGGTCTGCAGTAGGTCCAGAGGAGGGCACTGGACCTGAAAGCGTTTTGTTTTATTTATTTATTGTGTATGAGTCGCCATAAGTCTGGGGAAGCTAGCAACAACAAGAACAACAATTACAACAACAACAGCAGCAGCAACAGTATCTCCCACCGTGGACTGTGAGAGCGAGTCTACTCATACATTCAATTCCATCTCCCGGAAGCTGGAATATGTGGTTGGCATTCAGCTTTGGAATTTGTTTGTTTTCCAATTCCTCAAGTGAGTCCTGGCACAGGGATGTTCTCATTTGTCCTGCTGACTCTTGGAACTTTGGAGAAGCGGGGCACGTGAGTGAGCGTGAGCGTGAGTGTGAGCGTGGCCAGGTTCCAGCTCAGGAGGAAGGAGAGTTGTTGCTGCAGATGCCCCAGGCTGCACCTACCGGGAAAGAGCCCTACTTTCCCCCTGACTCCTAGGAGTTTCTCGACTGGTCTCAAGCAAAATAAGGAAGAACAAGGGGGCAAAGGGAAGATTTTGACATACTTTGAAGATTTTCTTTTTCTCTGGAGAAAAGATTATGTTGGGGGAGGGGGCACGCGACAGGAGAGTATATACTTATTTCACTTTTCTGTGATCTCAAGGGAATCATTAAAAGCAGGACTATACAATGATAACTTGATAGGATGGGGGCAGATTTGGGACCCTTCTGTTACATTCAAGGTTTGTGGCTTGGGGATGACCTTTATACGGTCTTCAGTTGGTTCATTTGAAAGAATATGACTTTCCAGCCTAGTATAGAGAGTAAGGGGCAATAAGAAGCACCCTTGAGAGTATGATACCCCACCCTGCCTCTGCATGGTTCAATGACACTATGAGTGGGCAGTTGGAGAAATCTTAATTACCAAGCCATACTAAGGATGCTCTGACATGTCCTGATTGTCTCTCTCCTGTGTGGCCTGGCCCCTGGGCCAGCTGGAATAGCAGGAGCTCAATCACAGGAGTCCTGCCGGCTCGAGCGCTTCTGTGCTTGATTGCTCACCAGAAGGTGGGCCATTGGGATCTGCCAGCCACTCCGTGGTATGAGATACGGCAGTTTGCCTCCATCAACACTTGGGGTCTTTGGTGCTGACTTGGAGCTTAACAAAAATGTCAAGCTTCCTGAGGGGGCCCTGGGCGTCATCTCTGGGGGAGACCAAGTCCAGGGTCTGTTTGGATTCCAGGTCTCCAGCTGGCGTTCTCAGTGATGAGATGCAGGATAGAAAGTTCCGCTGGCCAGGTCACTGGATGGAGTTAGATTGTCTTCCCTTGTATCTTGGCTTTTGGACTCCACTCTAGGCATTCTGTTCATCTCCTATGGAATGAGAGGCTAACAGGGTTGGGTTTATTGCTTTGGGTTTTTTTTTTTGGGGGGGGGGATACCTTCAGGGTCTGTCATTGGGAGATAATGTTGTTCTTGTTGTCCTTAGCTACTCTTCCTTTGTCTTCCAAAAGTCAATCAGAATTGCAGTGAGACACAGGGGAAAAGAAGCCTGGGGGGAGGGGGTGCTAAGTCAGTTTGTCATTGGGAAAGGGGCTGGTTTCCCTGTCTCGCATAAGAAATAACATGAGGGAGAGTGCGCTTCAGACCACTAGTCTGCTCCCAGGAAAATATTGGTACCAGGGAGGAATAGTCATTCTAGGCTCACACATCTCACAAACTTCAAACTCACTCCCTACAAGTTGATGCTGACTTACGGTGACCTTGTAGGCCACGGTGGAACTGCCCCTGTGAGTTTCTGAGGCTGTCAATCTTTCTGGGAGCAAAACCCCTCTTGAGGAGCAAATCTTCTTGAGGATTTGAATTGCTGACCTAGTGTTAACCGGCCAAGGCCTCGCCCACTACAGCACCAGGCCTCCTGGGCCCACCTATCCGTCAGTGCAAACTACGGGGACATTGCTTTAGGGCTTGATGCCATGCTGAGTAATGAAGACAGGGACAATGCACCTGCTTTTGTTCATGCTCCAAGGCCCTGGTTTCCACCCTGGCCCCTACAGCTCTTACCACTAGGTCTAGGATCAAGTCCAAGAATCAAGGTCAAAGGGACGGTCTGGCATCCGTTGAGAATTTCCCCCTCAAGATTCCAAAGGCCCGATGGCAGTTGCTTCCAGGTAAAGAGAACAGTGACCAGCTTTTGTGCACACATGTGGTCACGTGGTTTAGAATGGACAGACCCAGGGCCTACCCCTCAACTCTGACCGGTTCTCCCAAGAAACCCGTCTCAGCCTGCCTCTCTCACCACCCCCAGTGTTACATCAGCACAGCTCTGGGTCTCGGTTCACTCATCTGCCGAGTCCGGGGGCTTAGCAGACCTCCCTCACACCTGACATTTAATGACGTACTCCATGATCATAGCTCCTAGTTCCAATCGAGGGATTTGACATTTTAGTCTTCTTTTTTAAAAAGACAGCAAATCAGGAATGCAGGCCAATAGCCAATGAACTTCCCGCCCCCACTGTGAACCACCACTTCCAGAATCCCAGGACACGGAGGTCCGGGACACCCCCCAGGGGAGGACCCTGCTCACGCATACCTTATTTTGTCTTCAAAACGCCCAAACAGCTCGTGACGTCCTTGCCCTCAGTAGAGTCAACGACGTTCCACTTCCTCCCCCCTCCCAAAGGCCTCGCAGAATGTTAGGCAAATTAAAGCAGGAGCATTTGATCTTCTCCCCAGATGTTTTGATCACAGAAGGGCCACATATGTGCACACATTCCTGGATATTTTTAGAATTTTACAGGATCCAAGGCTCTAACTGCTTTTCATTCTGCGCGCTGCGGCCGCTGCCGAAGTTGCTCTGCCAAGGCGGCGAGGCGGAGGCTGCTGGGCCCGGGCCTGGCGCGGGGGTGGGCGGCTGCGGAGGTGGCCCCCGCCGTGACGTTCGCTCCCAGCGGCGTTTGGAGCCACTCTGGCCACCGGGAGGAAAGGGAAACAAATCTTGATTTCAGAATTGTGGGGGGACACACGCGCTCCCCCAAATGCGCCTCTCATATGCCCGAAGCTCCCCCAAATCAGAGGCAGTGAAGGGTGGCGGAGAGAGAGAGACTATCCGGCAAAATCAGTTGTGTGATGTACCCCAGGGCTGCTGGCTGAGCAGGGGCCGTTTGCTCTCGGGCCTTAGTTTCTCCCACCAATCAAAAGAACCACGACACACAGTGGGACGTGGTAGGACAGAGGGGAGTTGCCCCAGCGGGGTTTGGAGGCTGTAAATCTTTATGGGAGCAGAAAACCCCGCCTTTCTCCTGAGATGTGGCTGGTGGCTCCAAACCGCTGACGTTATGGTTTGCAGTCCAACGTTAACCCAGGACTCCTTGTGTGGAACTCAGAGGCAGCTTCTCGCCAGGGCAGCTCGTGGGCCACCACGCTAAAGCGTGGGCTGGTTTCCATAGCATTAAGCACTCTCAGGCCTGACATGTGCTCAACTTCACAGAGTCCCATTCTTCACAAACATGGGATTAACGTTTAAAAATTGTGTTTGACATGAGGTGCCAGTTGCTCCTCATGCAGGCTACATTTTTGTGCAGTGCCCTCTGTTGCTACCATGTAAATCAGACCAATGAAGCATGCGATCATAATCATTATCAATAATATGTGTTAAGTTCTGTGTGCTGTGTCCTGAAGCCCTGGTGGTCAATTAGTTACCCATTGGGTTACGATCTGCATGGTCGGCAGTTCTAAACGAGGGAACCGCTAATGTCTCAGAAACCCTGGGGGTGACGGGGTGGGGGGACGGTCCCTCAAAATCATCCTTGACCCTATGGCAGTGATATGATAAGAACTTAAAAGGCATTTAATATTTGATCCTCGCCCAAACCTTCTTAGGTTCAACTCTTATCCGAAGACGTACACATTAGGGAAACGAACCTCAGAGATGGGAAAGCACTTGTCCAATGTTGCACCGCAAATGGCTAAGCCAGGACTTAAAGTCAGATCAAGCAGATGCAGAAGTCCATCAGTCAATGTGTGCCTGACCCTGCCTGATTGAACAGATAGGGGTGTTAATACACCCGTCATACGGGGATGGCAGGTGAGCGCAGAAAAGATGCTCAAGACCATGCCGGGAGGGAAACACAAATGGAGACCACAAGACGACGCCACCCCAGAGCCATGATTGGGATCCCTCGGGGCACGAATGGCGACACATTCAACTGTGAGCTAGAAGGGTGGCAGTTCAAATCTACCCAGAGGTGCCTTGGAAGACAAGGCTGGGGACCTGCTTCTCAAAAACCACGCCCTCAAGACCCTTATCAACGACAGCAACACAACCATTAGACTAATTGAAATGAAAACAGGCTCGCCGTACCAAGTGGTGGCAAGGATGTGAGTAACTGCACATCTAACCCCACCAATGATATCTACCCAATAGAAATGTGAGCACACCACCTGCGCATACAAGGACTAGTGTACCCAGGCTTCTGTCAGCTTTGTTTGTAACAGCCCCAAGTTGGGAATGATCGAAATGTCCCTAGGAGGTGAAAGGAAAAAGAAACAATGGCGTGTCCATACGATGGATTGTCACTTCATCATAATAATGTCATAAAAAATCAACTTCTGATATGTGCACAATATAGATAAACTTCAACACAATTCTACCGAACAGAAGATGCCCGGCAAAAGCAAGCTCATGCTGTTGATCTCATTTATATGTAATTCCAGATAGAATGCAAGCAAATGTAGAGCAGGTTAGTTGATGTGTGTGTGTGTGTGTGTATGAGAGAGTGAGAGAGAGAGAGAGAGAGAGAGAGAGAGAGAGAGAGAGAGAGATATGGAGGGCAGTGTGGCCAGTAAGAGGAATGACTAATAGAGCACACGAGGAAACTTTGAGGGAGCGAGACAATTACTACCTTGATTGTGGTGACGGTTGCATGAGTGTGTAGATACACATGTCAATGTTCATCTCTTTAATGAGATGCCCTTTATTGGAAGTCATCTTTATCTCAGTTGTAAAGGGGAGGAAGGAGAGAGAGAGAGAGAGAGAGAGAGAGAGAGAGAGAGAGAGAGAGAGAGAAATTCTGTGATATCTGAGCATACAAGACAATAGCATTGAAAAATCCCTTTCTGTTGTTGCTTGAGACAGCTCACGAAAGTCAAACCAATGGTGCTGAATGAGCTGATGAACCTTGCCCTGGTTGATGAAGAATGGTGGATGCCCCAAAGGCAAGATCATGGGAATGCAGTGCTTGGAAATTCAGTGACAGTCCTTCGCCTCTTCGGGTCTCACCCACAATAGGGCAAGGCCCCTTGTTGCCTTGTCTTCCTCATGAGCTGAAGTTCAATGGACGTGACCTTGTTTTCAGGGGTCACATGCTCACATGCCCTCATCCACCTAGCAAGCATTTGTGTATCGTCCCCCCGTGACCATTAAAAGGAACCCTGTTGATGCAGTGGTTAGACTACCCACCTGCTAACGGACAAGTACGTAGTTCCAACCTACCAACTGTGCTCAGGGAGAGGATGTGGCAGTCTGCTTCCCTAAAGACCCCTTGCCTCAGGAAATAAGGTCTTGGAGCGCTTGAGCCTGGGCTCCGACGTAACAGCATTTGGGAGGCTGCAGCAGCTCTGGTCGTGTTGTGTTCTGGGGTACACAGGGTGGGTCTGTGAGTTGGAACTGGTTCCACAGCATCCACCAGCAAGGCCTGGTTTGGTGTGACTGAGGCCCAGGGGCAGGAGAGAGAGGTTCTGGTAAGTCAGACCGTGGGAGACTTGGAACACAAGGTCTTAGATCCCAAGCCTGAGGCTCCTGGGTAGATGTTGAAGGATTCCAAGCCTAGGAGTGATTGTCTGAGCTCATTTTGGCTGCAGGGGGGCCAATGGGTCCAACCAAGAGGCCCTGCTCAAGGCTTCCCCAAGAAAGCTGCTGTCTCTCCAAGGCTCAGGCTCTCTGCCTTGGCACTATGGGGCACATTTTCTGTGCATTGCAGGACGTTCAGCCACCTGGCCTGTTCCCACTAGATGCCAGTAGCATCTCCCCGGTCGCGACAATCAAATATCTCTTTAGCCATTGCCAAGTGTCCTGTGGGGAGTGGGGGAGGGCCAAAAATGCTTTTAGTGGACAGCCCCTGCTCTAGAGGATCTTTGGGGGGGGGGTGTACTGCTGGTCCCTCCTGCAGTTTTCCCTCTTCCCTCCCTCTACAGTGTGAGCACGACTGCCTTTCTGCCAGGCACTCAGGCGGCAGGGGGCTCTGTCCCTGTTGACAGGGACAGGGACTGGCCCTGACTGTGGAAGAACCAGCTGCCGACAGCTCCCCCACCTCTGCCTCAGGCCAGCAGGGCACCTAATCCTCACTGGGGCACACCACGTGGTGCCAGGAAGACTCCTGGATGGCTTCCCACCAGAGGTCTGCTGGGGCCAGCACTGCCGAAGCCTGTGTTACTCTGCCCCTTAACTGGCTGTCTGCCAGGCTACTGCCTGGAGGGAGGAGTCAGCTCAGAATGGTTGCCAGGGAGAGGGCACCAGGCTGGGGACAGAGGCAGGTGGTGGCAGCTGGAGACCTTGTGACCGCTGGAGGCGGTGCATGTCACAGGGGGCAAAGTAGGATTGCTGGCTCATCCCTTGGCTCCATCTGAGCGGGCTTCACATGACTTCTCTGTGGGAGACTGCATGTCAGGGGCCGAGGAGGGAGAGGGGGGATGGGGAAGTGATTAGAGGATTCAGCCTGGAAATACAAAATACGTGTATGAGTCACAAGCTGGTGTGTATCACATGACTGCGATGGCTCTGCCCATGAAGAACCCGGGCTTCAGGCACCAACAACCTTCTCCAGGTGATAGAATGGCGGGGCACTGCGGTTGGAGTAGGGGCCACCGGAGTTGGGGTCTGATCCCCAAGACCCAGTTACTTGACTAACCTTAAACCCCACCCTCACCACCCCCATGCCAACACAACCACGGCTCGTTCAACACAGACGCAATGTCTGCCCCCAATTCCTGGAGTTCCCACATACTCATTCATACATTCCTGTCATCATGGGTCTCATACCCCAATGGGAAAAACCAAGGCCTAGACTGACTTACCAGGTCCCATAGAGGTTCGAACCCACCGGCTGCACTGTGGGAGAAAGAGGAGGCTGTTCCCTCGCATAAAAACAACATCACAGAAACCTCAAAGGACAGTTCTACCCTGTCCAATAGGGTCATTACCAGCTGGGATCGACTCAACGGCTGTGACTTCAGCCAGGAGTTCCAGGTCTTAGTCTGAGTTATCTTTCTTTTGTAAAAATCATTTTATTGGGGGCTCACACAGCTCTTATCACAATCCATCCATCCAATGCGTCAAGCACTTTGGTACATTTGTTGCCCTCATCATTCTTAAAACACTGGCTTTCTACTTGGGCCCTTGGTATCAGGTCCTCATTTCCCCCCTCGCTTCTCCTCCCTCGTGAATCCTTCATAATTTATAAATCATTATCATTTTGTCACGTCTTACACTATCCGATGTCTCCCTTCACCCACTTTTCTGTTGTCTATGCCCCAGGGACGAAGTTATATGTAGACCCTTATAATGGGTTCCCTCTGTTGGCCTCACCTTCCCTCCGCCCTCCTGGTATCGCCCCTCTCACCACTGGTCTGTGTTCTCTTTCTACACTCTCATTAGGAGCTCATACTACCTCGCTGGAACCCCAAAGCCCACACCGGCAGGCCCCTCTTCCTGAAGGATGGGTTGGGGTTTCTAAAACCACCCCAACTCTTTGGTGAAGGGAGGCTGGCAGCGGGACTGAGGAGGCCTCCATCCCTCAGGGAGAGAGGAAAACCCAGTGAGCGGCTTCCTCCCACAGCTGTGCCTCAGTGACCCCTCCACCCTCCTCAGGGGGCCATCAGCTTTATTTAGCCCAGCTGCAATCCCACCGAGCTGGGCAGTACTCTGACCCCTGTCCTCACTGCCCACAGCTCATGAGCTGACCCTGCCTGTCTCGGGGAAGAGAGCCACCTGCTCGCCCAGGTATCACTGCCAGGGCTGCTGTCCTTGTTATCGTTGCTCTGTGCACTGAACGCTTTCATCACATGACGAAAGTCCCGTTTGCTCAGGATAGACTGGCCAGGAAGGGCGGACGGAGGGTGTCTCAGTGAACGTCCGTGAACATTTCACGTCCTAGCCACCCTGAGGGGCCTTGTGGAACAGTCAAACGGGACTTCGAGGATGTCAATCTTTCCCGAAGCAAACTGCTCTGGCTTTCTTCCCTAGAGGGACTGGCAGGCTCGTCTCGGCGACCGGAGCTTCAACCACGGTGCCACCAGCCCTCCGATCAGACAACCCCTGCCAAAGTGTTGGGGTACGGCTCTCCCCTCTGCTCTGGACACTTGGAGAGCTGTGAACAGAACATGCAGAATCATTCTCTCAAGCACTGGTTCTCAACCTTCCTCACGCCGCAACCCTTTCATACAGTTCCTCACGTGGTGGGGAACCCCCCTACCATACAACCATTTTTTTCCCCCATACAACCATTTTTGCTGCTACTTCATCACTGTAATTGTGCTACTGTTACTGGACAATCCCTGTGAAAGGATTGTTCAACCCTCCCGCCCAAGGGGTCGCGACCCACAGGTTGAGAACCACTGCTCTAAATGCAACTTTTTAAACTCACGGAAGTGCAAAGCACAAGGGATAAGGGCACTTTGACAAGTGCACAGAGAAGTGGAACGAAAAGATGTTGGATTTTCTTTTTCCTATGAACTTTTGGAAGTCCCCTCATCCATACCATAAAGAACATGCAACCTTACATGTCCACCTCCATACATGGCTACAGCACATGCTCTGGAGACCCAGATAAAAATACAGCTACAGCTAGATGGAGACAGTGCCCTCCTGGCCAGGCCTGGTCAATGCCTAGAGTCCCCCCTCCACCTACTCACTGATACACTGCCCTCCATCACCACGGGCTTGATTGATCGACTGTGGATTTCAGACAAAAGCAGTATGCTCTGTCTCTTGTGTCTGGCTTTGCCCTGGCAACCCAGAGCCTTTCCCACAATACCCGCCCTAGAAAAGGTTCCCAACACGTGGGTGTTAAAGCTATGTCACTTACATGTGAAATAGCCGAATGAGTGAGCGAGGCCGCCTGGGTCCTCACGGGCTCCCAGGTGCTGCAGGAACTCTTTGGGTTCTTGGTGTGGACCAGGGGGAGGGATTAAGTGGCCTTGGAAATGATCCAGGGGAGTAGATGATGACTGGAAGCAGGGACAGTAGGGAGGGCAAGGGGTGGGGGATAGGCACAACTGCCTGCCTGCCAGGCACTCATGTGGGCTGGTGGATGCCGGTGAGCAGCAAATGGGGCTAAATTTAGACTTTTCATCAGAGGGAGCAGCCACTTGACACTGTGGCTGTTTCACTGTCACAGTGCCCCATGTCTTGGTGCAGACTTCTCCACCACCCCCACCCCCAGGTCTACCTCTGGTGCTCTGAATGAACTCTCCACCCTCAGGACCCTGCTGAGCAGGCAATGGGTGGGCAAGAATCATGTTCCCCAGTGGCTTGGGGTGATGATCCCTCCCCAAGGGTGTCTGGGGAGTGCTCCACCGGGCAGTGTCAGCATGGGCTCTTGGAGAAAAGGGTGTCATTGTCCTGTGCCCAGGTGAGGAAGCCTTTGCTCTCTGGGGTCAGAGTCACATACAGCTCTTGTTTGGTCAACTAACTCATGCTCAGGAAAAGATGACTTCCTCGCAGAAAGAATCGTCGCCCATGTTTAGCCGTCCTCGTGATTGTCAGTGTGCTGTGGCTCCTCCCGGAGACCCTTGTGAATTGATCTTGACTCTCTTCCACTCCAAGGGACGAGTCCAGGAGTCCCACAGGACTAGGGCCCACAGGCCACATGCGGCCCGCCAAGGACATTTATCCAGCCTGCCGGGTGTTTTTGCCATACTGCTGTCCTGTTCAGCAGCCAGCTCATCCGGGGCCCACAATGAATGTGTTCATAATTTTTTGTTCTGACTATAGTCTGGCTCTCCAACAAGCCTGAGGGATAGTGAACTGACCTCTGTTTAAAACGTTTGAGGACCCCTGGCTAGTCTTTCAGCCCCAGATCAGAGGATGCTGTTGTGATGCACAGGGTTTTCACTGGCGAATTTCGGGAAGCGTTTGCCATGTCTTTCTTCCTAGTCTGTCTTTGTCTCGAAGCTCCATGGAAACCTAGCCAGCATCAGGGACTCTTCTGCTTTTTGAAATACTGCGCCATAGCTTCGGACATCATAACCACACACAAGTCACCACCTGTGACAAACTGCCAGAAGAGTGTAGCCAGTTCAAAGTAGCTCCCCTTGGTTGCTCAAAGATCTGGACGTGGGAAATGTCCCCTGTCTCCTCATCCCATCGGGTGCTTGTGCCTCCTTCCAATGTTGTTGTTGTGGTTAAGCCAAGTCAACTCTGACTCATGTTTCCCTGTGCACGACATAACAGATCCCATGCCGTCCTCTCAATCATCGCTGTATTTGAGATATTATTTTCACAACTCTTCAACCAACCCCACAGATCTGCCTTGCTCCATGCTCCCTCTAACTCAGCGTTCTCCATCTTCTCTTGTCTTGCCTTCTTACCCATCCCATCTTGCAGCCAGCTGTCAGGCTCCCTTCCCAGTGGCAGCCTTGACTGAGAGGACAGCCACAGCAGAGAAGGAGAAGGATGAACCCCAGGGCAGGAGGGGAGAGCTGGGGACTGCCCTGTTGGGAGGAGAAGCTGTGGGAAGGACAGCGTGGAGCCACCCTGAGGCCCTGCCAGGTGGGGCAGGGCAGGGCAATGTTGGGAAGGCACAGCCGGGCCCGTTCCAGAGAGGGTTCGACTAGGTTATGGAGATTCACAGCCCTTCGTGATGTCTCCTTAAGCTTGTCATTGATTGGTTGTAGGAGCTGAAGAAAAGAGGGAGATTTTTCCCCAGAAGGACTGGGGAGATGGCGATGCCTTGGGAATGGAGTGAATCAGTCCCGATGGGTCACTGGGAAAGAAGACAGCCAGGTTGTAAATATCTAAACACAGACATAGAGGCCTGGAGCAAGCCATTCGAATACCCAGTGTCCACTTGAGGATTTCTGCGGTGTGTGACCTGGCTTGATTTGCTACCGTGTCCCAGAGTGTGGGGGCATGTCCGAGAAGCAGGATTTGGGGTTCACTTGGATGGAGCTTACCCTTCAGCTGACTATGCTGTCCTCTGCTGTGTCCTCCCCAGAGTGTGTGCTTTCCTGGCCAGACACGCTCTATTGAGGGCGATGTCACAACGAGACACCTCTGCCCATCTGCCAGTTTGGAAGAAGGACCAAATCACAGGGTTAGTCCTGCCTCCTGCCCAGAGAACATGAGCTGAGCAGCTGTCCCTGACAAACCAGTCATGAGAGGTCCACTTACCAAGGCAGCCAGGTCACCATGGGGAGTGAGAGGTCTCCCGTGGTCAGAAAGGTCTGTGAGTGCCAGCACTGGGGTCAGTGGGAGGTCAGGGGGCCTGCTCTTGGCCCTTCAAAGATGTGAACCTGGGAAGCTGAACCGGAGGCCTGTGTGGTCAGGAGCCAAACTCACTATCGTGGAATAGACTCCAAGTCCTAGCAATCTTGTAGGACAAGGTAGACCTGCCCCTGTGGGTTCTGCAGCTTTCTGTTTTTGTGGGAGTAGACCGCCTCGTCTTTTGCCATGGAGCAGCTGGTGAGATTGAATCACTGGTCTTGTGGATAGCAGTCCAGTGCACACCCACTACCCTACAAAGGAACCCTGGCAGCAGAGTGAGCTATGTGTTGGGAGAGAGAGTCGACAATCTGCTCCCATAAAACCCTGCAGTCTCAAAACTCACAGGGGGAAGTTCTACTCTGTCCTCTAGGGTCAGAGGTTATGAGTTCGAGTCAGCTTGTTGGCAGAGAGCTCTTATGGTCAGAATGCAGATTACTCTCAGTATCTCCAGTGGCCAGGACAATGGACCCAGGGCCCTAGAAAGCAGCCTACGAGAAGAGGTGGGAGGCGATTGTGTTACAGGTAAGTGACTCCTAGCTGGCAAAATATCTGTGAGCTTCCTTGTTTTCTATTGCAGAATGAGTAAGATGTGATGGGTGCAAAGTGCCTTGTATGTTAAAGGAGGTCACATGAATCGAAGACATTGTTTGCTGCTTGGGCTTTGGAATTTTCCCTTTAATATATATATATAATTTTATTGGAGGCTCATACAACTCTCATCACAATCAATACATTCATCCACATGTCAAGCATTTGTATATATGTTGCCATCATCAGTTTCAAAGCATTTTCTTTTTACTTGAGCCCAGAATTCCTTTTTTTTTTTTTTAAGTATTTTTACCGACAACGTAGAGCTTTGTACAGGGTCACCAAACATGCCCAGAAAATGTAGCTGGCAGGGCATGAAAAGGGGAGCCTTGGATGGGAGGACTGGGAAACCCCACAACACCTGCTGCTCTCCTCACTCACCTCTTGCTGTCCCTCTGAGTAGCCTTCAGAAACGTGGTACTGGAGTGGAACCTATGCTAGAGGAGCATGTGACATCATCTTTGCCTCTCTGGTACAAGGCTATCCCTGGAATAAAGTTATCTGAATTTCCCCTACAGTCCCTGGATGGTGCGTATGGTTTGTGTTGAATTCCTAACAGGGAAGTTTATGTTTTGAACTCACCCAATTATCCCATGAAAGAAAGGTCTGGCCACTTAGAATATTCTCCAGTAAAATAATTATGATATCTCTTAAGTGAACCAGAGACATATATAAACCATAGGTATACAAATGGATTTTGAGCACACACACACACTCCCTTTTTTAATCTTATTTTTTAGTTTTTATCTTATTGGACGCTCTTACAGTTCTTATAAAAAATCCATACATATATTCATTGTGTCAAGCACATTTGTACATTTGTTGCCATTATCTTTTCCAAAACATTTTCTTTCTGTTGTTTTTTTGTTGTTGCTGTTTTTTGTTTTTTGGGGCATCACTGCATTCTAGTGGTGGGAGTAGGAGGCCCAGCCTTTGCTCCTGTGGAGCTGGAATTGAACCTTCATCCCAGTGGGCCACAGTCCCAAGCACAACCACTATGCCACCGGGCCTCAGCCCAAAACATTTTCTTCCTACTTGAGACCTTGGTATCAGCTCCTCATTTTCCCCTCCCTTCCCCATGTCCCCTTGACAATTTATAAATTATTATTATTTTTCATGTCTCACACTGACCATTGTCTCCTTTCGCCCACTTTTCTCCTCTCTGTCTTCCTGGGAAGGGGGGGGGAAGTCACATGTTGATGATTGTGATTGGTTCCTCCTTATTGAGCAAACTCTGAATTGTAGTCCTAATTTAAGAACAATTAGTTCTTATGGCATGGCCCTACTTGAAGCTACTCTCGTGAAGAGATTACTGAAGATAGGGGTGCCACAGCAAAGTGTGGAGAAGAAATCAGATGATGCAGCTATTAGAACAGTTTCTAGGGTCTGAAGACCTGTCTAAGTGAGGTGTCAGCCAGGAACACATGGAAGAAGCACATCAGCCTGTATGATCTAAGGATTATAAATAATAAAACCCAAATTCAAAGGATGGAACAATATTAGAACTAAAATTCTGAACATTGGGTTTTGCAGAAGTCTATAGATGACAGTAAAAACCTAAAATCCATCTGCAGAGTCCTCAAGTGGATTAATCACTCGGACTATGAACTAGGGACGGGAATGGGCATGCTATCAGAGTGAAGTCTAGGGTGAATTATTACAGATGTAGTTAGATTAAAATGTGACACTTTTTCATTTGACCTCACTTCTAAGCTAATGTATATTTCTTGATATACCTATATATACATGCATACACAGACATATGTGTGTGTGTATATATATATATATATATTCTGCTTTCTTTTCCATTGAGGTTTTCCTGTTCTATTCTGCCATTGTTGTTGGGTGTGTTAGTTAAGGCTTATTGTGTCAACCTGGCTGATGAACACATGTGGGATTCATTGAAGGGCAGAGAGATAAATGCCTCAGCGAGCTTCGCCTGCCTGGTCTCTTGCCTCTGATGGTCGGACCAGTTGTGGCTGCCTTAGCTAGTTCTCTGCTTCAGCTGGTAAGGTTCACTTACTGTGAGAAACTCCTGAGGAGAAGCCACATGGACCTACCCTGATGCAGCCCTGGGTGTTAGAGACGCATGTGGCGACCCCTGCCAGTGAGATGTTTACACACTCACAGATTCAGCTTTTCTCGTGCATTTGGTGTCATTGTGTGTGTGTGTGTGTTGTGAGTTTGAGGAGGACTTTGTAGATCGATGTCAGACATGTGGGCTAATGTTGGACGTATAGGCTTGGAATGGACTGGATTGGGATGCATAATGTATAATTACCCTTTATTTAAAACTCTCTCCTATGAGTGTTTATGAATTTTGTTTATCTAGTCTGCCTAGACTAAACATACTGGGTTTTTATTTGTATGTTTTTCAGTATATGAAATCTAGAAAAGGTAAATTTATGCCTCAAAGATGCTATTTTTGAAGTGATGCTGCTGGATGCCCTAATTTGAATTTGCATCTTCCAGAATCAGGAGTCAATACAGAATGGTTGAAAAAACTGTGGTATATCCCTACTATGAACCATTATGAACCATCAAAAGCAAGCTTTTGATACCCCAAACAACCTGGCGAATCTCTAGAGAATCACACTGAAGGAGAGTGAGAAGGCCAGTCCCTATGGGCAGTCACTGGATTGATAGTTTCCTAGGGGCATAGCAGGAGCAGTTGGTGGGAAATGGGGATCTAACAATATTGAGTAGAAGGAAGAAGGCTTATCTTAAAATTGACTGTAGTGATGAAAACAGAACTTTTTAAAATATGATGGAACTCCTGAAATGTATGACATGTGAATTATGTTAATAAAGCTGTTTTTTGAGAGAGATTATAGTGGAGACCCAATGCCCAATTGGACATCCCCTTACAGAAGGGTCACAACTCAGTATAGCACTGATAAAACATACATTCTTCCTCTAGTTCTTTAATGCTTCACCCCCCAACTATAATGACCCTAATTCTATCTTAAAAATCTGACTAGACCAGAACATGTACACTGTTACAGATAAGAGCCTGAAGCACAGGGAATTCAGGACAGATAAATCCCTTAGGACCAGTAATGAGAATAGAGATATCAGGAGGGTAAGAGGAAGGTGGGAGGAAAAAGGGGAAACTCATTGCAATGATCTACATATAACTCCCTCCCAGGGGGATGAACAACAGAAAATTGGGTGCAAGGAGGCATTGGTCAGCATAAGACATAGGGAAAAAAAATGATAGATTATCAAGGGTTCATGAGGGAGGGTGGGGAAGGGGGAAAATGAGCCGATATCTATGGCTCAAGTAGAAAGAAAATGTTTTGAAAGTGATGATGGCAACATATGTACAAATGTGCTTGACACAATGGATGGATGGGTTGTGATAAGAACTCTAAGAGCCCACCATGAAGCCATTTAAAAAAGCAAAGAAAGAGATTACAACCCAGAAGGCCCTATAGTAAAGTGACCAGACATTTGCTTTTGGTGAGACAGTCCTGATTTTAAACACCCCACACCCACCCCCCGGCAGCATTTTTTAAAAAGTCTGGATTTTTAAAAGAATGACGAGTTAGGGAACGGCAGGGGAAGGGAATAGGAATATACCCTCTCTACACCTCCCCCCCCCCCCCACACACACTCCCCATCAATGGTGTCCAGCTTTACCAATGTTAAATCTGGTCACTTTACTAGAGCAGTTCTACTTCCTAACAACAGGTCACCATGTGTCAGAATTGACTTGATAACATTGGGCTTGGTGTTTTGGGTTATGATTTTCTTGGTCTCCTGGCAACCAGTCATCGATTTCTACTTCTATCATCTTTCCACCCATTTAAACAAGTTAACTCAGCGGAACTATATAGGTCAAAACCACCAGGAATTGATCTTCTCCCTCCCTCTCTCTCTCTCTCCTTCAGTGGGATCCTCTGGAAATTCACCCAGGTGGTTTTATGTATCAATCGTTTGCTTCTTTTCACTGCCGAGGGGTAAATAGTGCATGGTATGGATGTACCACCGTTCTGTTTGATTATTCACATGCTTTATTGACTCATAGTTCTGGAAGCTAGAAGTTCAAAGTAGGGTATCAACTATGCCCAGCAGCATAGCTTTGAAAACAGCATCTGTGGCTATTAGTTCCATCACAACTGGTGCTGGAAAGTTGCTCATTGGTGTCCCTCCCTCAATTGGTACCTGAGGCACATGCCATACCTCTCAGATCATAACCACACCTCTCAGATCATAACCACACCTCTCAGATCATAGACACACCTCTCAGACCATAGACACACCTCTCAGATCATAGACACACCTCTCAGATCATAGTCATACCTCTCAGATCATAGACACACCTCTCAGCTCATAGCCATACCTCTCAGATCATAGACACACCTCTCAGATCATAACCACACCTCTCAGATCATAACCACACCTCTCAGATCATAGACACACCTCTCAGATCATAGCCATACCTCTCAGATCATAGACACACCTCTCAGATCATAGACACACCTCTCAGATCATAGACATACCTCTTAGATCATAGCCACACCTCTCAGGTCATAGACACACCTCTCAGATCATAGACACACCTCTCAGATCATAGACATACCATGGGTCATATTGACTCTTTGGTATCTCATTCACATGCAACTTTCCTACTTTCTAGTGGCTCCTGGCAGTCCTTACCATTCCTTGGCTTATAGATGCATCCTTGTATGGTTACATTTCTTTTCCGTGCATCTCTCTCTGTTTTTGTTCTCCTTTTCTTATTGGGCACTCTGGTGATGTTAAGAGCCATCTGACGCCCTATCACCTCATGTTGATGACTTTGAAGACAACAATTTCTAAAAAACTATTTTCAAAGAATGTCATATTCACAGGTACTAGGGATCCGAACTTCAACTCATTTTGGGGGATGGGGTGGGGCGGAGGGTCCCAATTCAATTCATAACACATGTTAAAAGACATCTGGAATAAGATAATACTTTCTGGAATCCACCCTTCTACATTTAAAAACATTTGAATTTATATTATCCCTCTTAGATTTCAGGTTTTCCAGGAGCTGCTATTCAAAATGCTGGGAGCAACAACCCAAGATCTCTGAGTTTTTAAATCCATTGGGCCTCAGACTGGGACTCACTTAAAGGAGTTGACCTGTCTTCCTCTCTCCTTCCCATTTTGGAATTCAGTTGCCTCTACATTGTTTTCTATGAATTAGAGATTCATCTTCACGGGGATGGAAGGAGAGGAGAAATGGTGCTGAGTAGAAGTGTAGTTTCTTCTTTGCTTATTGTGGCCTCTTCAGCAACACAGCCTGGCTGTGAGGTCTTTGGAGGGTCCAACCCCAGAAATGAATGAATGCCAAGTGCTGCATGTGACCGTGGACTCAAGTGAAATGAGCAGAAGTTTCCAATGCAATGGCAATCTTTATTCCTATCAGCAGAAGTTGTGCTTTGCAACTCAAAGGATACTACCCTACTTTCTGTCTCTCCAGTACCACATCTAGTATAGGTTTCCTGCACTTACCCATCCCTGGACTACCACATTTCTCCCCTCCAGCCCTTTCAGTCCTCCAAATAGTTCTGTTCCCCTCTGGGAAGTATTTGGAATACCTCAGGAGGTTCCTATCATTGTGATGATACCCTCCCAACTAGCACAGAAGTCTCTGAGAATGGTTGGTTCATGCCTGGCCTAGCCACCATTTTGATCTTGCTATAAAAACCAACATCCCCACCTAGAGTCCCAGTGACATTCAACAATTCGTATTTAATTAGCTCTTACATCCATGGGTTGGTTGTAAGTCAGCTGGTTTAGGCTGGGCTCAACTGGGCAACCCATCTGTTGAACTTGACTGAATTCAATCTTACCTGCAGGTTGGCAAGGAGTCATCAGACTTAGCCTGAGATGAATGGCATGGTTCACCTGGGGGAGGTCTGTGCTGTGTATTTCTCATGTCTTTAGGACCAGCAGACTACGCTGAGCTTGGTTGATCATGGCTGATATAAGTCCGAGAGAAGAAGCAGCCAGTCTGTGCAAGCGTGTGTGGAATCTATCACTGCGCCATCTCTGCTAGCATCCCGCTTGCTGCAGCAGGTCACGTGGCTGAGCCCAGCAAGAGGCAAGGGGCAGGAAGTGGTTTCTTAGGCACAGGGGACACTGACAAATGACATGGCGGTGATATGAGTGTGTAATGCTATGTCCAAAGAGGGAATGAAGGTTCACAGCAACAATTCAAGCTAGCGCACTGTCATCATGCCTAGTCCAAGGATGCTGCATCAAGCCAGCGGAGTATGTTGGACACCACACTTCCAATCTGGGATGAGCGAGTGAGCCACTTCCTCTCCAAGAGCAGACATCTTCCAGTTCACCTGAATTTTCTCATCAAATTGTATAGCCACCCCTCTCCAGACGTCCCCTACACTACAAGTAATGGCATCTCTTCACACTGTCTGGCTTGAAGGCAATTTGTTCTGAACCAAAGTGCAGTGCGTGTGGGTGTATCTTTCTGCCTGCACTTGTGCCCATGACCTTCATTTCTCAAAATGTACCATACCCACCCTGTGAGTCTCACGGTTTTAGGTCTACGCATGCTGTCCCAATCTGAGAACAAGAGCCAGATGAGGAAAGAAAATTAACTTACAAGGATTCCCTACTCTTCCTTCCTGCCAAAGAAGATGCTGTCATCTCTTCCAACCCATAGTGACCCCATGCCCAACAGAAAGAACCCTGCCTGGTCCTGCGCCCCCCTCACCATGTCCTGTGCTCCAACTCATTGTTGGAGCCACTGTGCTGACCAATCTTGTGGAAGCCCTTCATTTCTTTCATTAATTCTAAGTGGAAACCTTAGAGCTGATCCCAAAGGAATTAGACTTCACAGTGAGGTAGTAGGTTCTTGTCCTTGGAGTGTTCGTGCAGATTATCTGGCCAAGATGTGGTCGAAAGGAAATGATAGCAGCATGTTATAGCCCTTATTATCTTTTGAATGATGATTTTATATTGATCAAAATGAGAGAAAGACAGAGAAGGGAACCTCTGAAGATTTCTTAGAATTAACAAGTCCCGCGTAGTACAAATCCATCAAGAGATGCCTTGGAATAAAAGTCTGGCAATCTACTTCCAAAAAATTAGACCCTGAGACCTCTGTAAAGCACAGTTCTACTTGGATCTATTTGAGGGTTCGTGAATTGGGATTAACTTGACACCGAGGTTTTAGAGAGTATGTCTCACTCTGTGGGTTACTAATCACAAGTTCAGCAGTTCAAACCTACCATGGTCCATAGAGAAGGGTGAGGTTTTCTGTTTTCATAAGGCTTTGCAGGCTTGGAAACCCCAGAGTGAAGTTCTTCTCTGTCCTAGAAGGTCACTAAGTGTAGAATAGACTTGATTCTTGATAGCATTGGTTCACACCATCATGCTAGAAGAAACCTGGGATTCAGTGAGGATACAGGGGCTGGAATCAGTTCTGGACAGCTGTGTGTCTCCAGGAAGATCACATAGCATTTGCACATCGGTTTCTATCCCTTAAAATGAAGATCCATTTCCCCAAACCCACGATTCCAGTGGTTCTATGGCTCCTGAGTTATAAATGCATGTATTCGCAGATGGAAAAATCATACCCAATGCACGCTTATGATGGCGTTTTAAAAGGAATGAGGTCACATCTACTCCTCAGTGCTAAATTTAACTTAAGCATTTTAAGAAAGAGAAAGTGTGAAGGCTCTGGGAGAAAACACCTCCAAAAAACCATCACTTGAAAAGATGGCTGTGACCAGCCTTAGCTCTCAGGCTGTAGGGAAGGCTCAGGGAGAAAAGGACAGGGCAGAGGAGATGAAAAAGACACAGCGGGATTTTTCCTTTCCTACCAGACTCAGAAAAATCTGTGGCCTGTGGGTCACTAAGCAGCTCTCAGTGGAGAAATCCCAGGCTCTATAGGCTAACAAGTAGGAAACAAGTCTCTGGATGGTGTCAGAGGTTGCCGGACATGTTGGCCTTGGGTGGCAATCCTTTCACCTGACTACTGCCCTGGAACCCCTCTGCATGGACTCACTGTCCTTCATGCCTGTGGAGCCACTACCACCTCACTGGAGGGAACCGACAAGGGGCAACCTATTTGACATCTCAGTTGTAAGCCATTTTACCAGTGAAATTCGCTGGTTTCCCTTCATGAGGAAGTTGCTGACCTCTTCCTGATCCCATATCTATCTGAGGGCAAAAGTTGGCTGTTACTGATAAAAAAAAACCCTTTTTTTTTCTACCCAAAGTGTCCTGGTTTCACCTCAGCTTCATGTAATATCCTTCTGCAAAGTTCAGATGCTGCATTTCCAGGTTCAGTTGCCCATCTGTCTACAACCTTTGATCATTCCAGAGAATAAAACTAATGAAAACATGTTTCCAGTTCTATCTGTATCGCTGTACATCCCTTGGTCTGTCTGGATTTGTAAGGTAGAATTGGGATCATGAGTGGGGAGGGGGGGCAGGAAGCATTTAAGAACTAGAGGAAAGTTACATATTTCATAGTTGTTACACCGTACCTTGACTGGCTTGTCTCCTTCCCCCAACCCTTCTGTAAGGGAATGTTGCTTCACCTGTAGATGAACTTTGGGTCCCTCATCTGTACTCTCCTTCATTTATAATGGTATAATTTTCAGTTCTTTGTTGCTTGATACCTGATCCCTTCGACACCTCATGGTCACACAGGTTGGTGTGCTTCTTCCATGTGGGTTTTGTTGCTTCTGAGCTAGATGGTCACTTGTTTACGTTCAAGCCTTTAAGACCCCAGCTGCTATATCTTTTGATAGCTGGGCAACATCAGCTTTCTTCACCACTTTTGCTTATGCGCATATTTGTCTTCAGTGATTGTGTGAGGAAGGTGAGCATCATGGAATGCCAATTTAATACAACAAAGTGCTCTTGCATTGAGAAAGTATTTGAGTGGAGGTCCAATGCCCATCTGTTGTGTTAATACTAACCCTGTAAGTATATGCAGGTAGATCTATTTCTTCATGTCATATATAAATATATGTACATGCCTGTATTTAGACCTCTATAAATGCCCTTTGCCCACTCCCACCCCCAGTTCTTCACTCTAGTCCCTTTACTTTCCTCTCATCCCACTATCATGCGCTGCCTTCATTTGGGTCTCAGTAGTTTCTCTATGTACATTACTCTTGATCAATCCCTATCAGGTCTCTCACACCTACCTTGTCACTGATTTTGAATCACTTGTTGTTCTCTTATTCCTGGGTTGGTCAACAATCCCTTCTTTCCCCCACCTCCCCATCTCCCATGTCCCCCGGAACCATCAGCTCCATTGTTTTTCTCCTCCAGGTTGCTCATCCAGCCTATCTTATCTAGATAGACTTGCAGAGATGATAATATGTACAAGAAAAATAAGACATTGTATGGATGAAGTGACCAGAGAAAACAAAATAATGAAAACAAAATAATGAAAAAACTCAATGTCCAGAAAAAATATATAAATGAGTAAAATTTTTAAAAAATAGAAAAATAAAAACCTGTAAATAGCTCAAGGTCTGCTTGTTGACCTCCAGGAGTGTCCCCTGGTTGAATTGGATGGGGTGCGACACCCTGGCCCCAAAGTATATCCTTGGCACTCCATTAGGAATGCCATGCTTTATTGCACACCCTTAGTGTTTTGCCTTGGTGTGGTGGGGTCAGACAGGGTACAATCCAACCCTGCTTCTCCATTGTTGTCCCTGTAGGGCCTTGTATCAGCGAGGGATGCTATGTTTCATAGTAGAGTCAGCCATATGGTTCTTTCTGCCCATTGGCTGTTCTGAGTGGGAACATGGTCCTCAGGACTTCGTGGGCCAGAATACACTTCACTTTCTCTTCCTCCCCCTTCATTTGTTCATTTGGATATATTTTTTAAAGTTCTGCTCAACTTTAGACTTTAGACTCATAGACTTTAATACTTCTTGATGACACTCACCCTAATGCAACAACCTGTACACATGCAATGACATTGATTATATTCTTCCAGGTGTACAGCCATTCTTGCTCCCCTTTTCTAAAGTATTTCTCGTCCATCAACATAGAACCATCACTCTCTATGTTTCCTACTATGATAGTTAAGTATTGTGTCAATTCGGCTGAGGGGATCTACTGTGAGTCGTCAGGAAGCTATGGAAGAAAAGAGTGGAGTGGTGTTGTTAGGCATCCTTGAGTCAGTTCAGCCTCATAGAGACCTTAAGCACAGCAGATTGAAACACTGCTTGGTCCTGCCTCCTCCTCACAATCGGTCCCATGCTTGATCTTATTGTTGCAGCCAAAGCATCAATCCAGCTCCTTGAGGGCCTTCCTCTTTTTTAACCACCTCTCTGCTTTACCCAACAAAAAAGTCCTTCTGCAGGGACTGGTCTCTTCTGACAACATGTCAAAGTATAGATGATGAGGTCTCACCATCCTTGCCTCTAAAGGAGCACTCTGGCCATACATCTTCCAAGGCAGATCGCCTTGTCCATTTAGCAGTCCATGATGTTTTCAGTATTCTTCTCCAGCACCACAATTCAAATGCATTGATTCTTCTGCCGTCTTCCTAATAGGCAATGTCCAACTTTTACCTGTGTCTGAGGAAGTTGAGACTCTTGGGTAAGTCTCATCTTGGTCCTCAAAGTAGCATCCTTGCTTTTCAAAACTCAAAAAGGTTTTGTGCAGGACAGGTACTTAATACTTAATGCAACATGTTTTTGATGTCTTGACTGATGCTTCCATGAGCATTGATTGTAGATGTAAGCAAGACAAGATAGTTGACAACGTCCTCTTTTTAAAAAATGTATCATTATGTTGCCTTTCGGTAAAGTTGTGAGGATTACGGTCTTCTTTACATTGAGTTCCTTGATCTTCATCAGCAAGTGATATACAGATGACACAACCTTGCTTGCTGACAGTGAGAACTTTTCTGGATTTAGAACTTTTTCTTTATATCTAATATCAACATATATAAACATTGCTGATTTTGCCTCTCAGGAGCACACTGTCTACCCTTTGGAGGTGCTATTGTGGATTTGATCTCACAGTCTCCGGACAGTTTTAATGTGCTGTGTCTGGCTATCCTTGCTGAGGGGTTGGAGACACAGTGTGTTCATTATTTTTGGGTCTCTGCACCTGTCACAGAAGAAGAATTGCATTTCATAACTCACCCTTCAAATTAAAGTTCCTTTTAGTGCATTATTTTCTTGTGTGCAAAATCAATATATGCCTTTCATTAAATACCAGAAATTGAAGATACGCTAAAGACCGAGCATAAGAAACACCCATATACTATTTTATGTGCACCCTACATCTTCTAATTCTTCAATAAACATGAATTACTCAGCTAATAAAAATATTTAGTTAACTTAAAAATATCTGTTTCTCCACCACAGTCAGCCATTGCTAATACTTTATCTAGATTGCAAAATATGTAATAATATTCAATACCACTCCTATTCTTTAATAAATTGGCATTTTAAAATGAAATAATTCCTTAACAGGGCACTCTTCATCTAATAAATGGCTGACTTTACCACCATTATTAAATCAATACTGTATTATTATATTTGTAATATTCAGATGATTAACAATTTCTTCTTTCTAAACAGTGCTATGATGCAGGCTCTCATAGATAAACCTTCACACATGGGCTTACTTGTCTCCCTGGGATAAGTATCCCAGAAATGGAATCGCTACCTTAAAGGACATGTGCATATTTAAAGCTTTTGATACAGCCTGCCAAATTACACTCCAGAAATAAATCAATTTACACTCTCACCAGAGGGTTACCAGAGTACCTATTTCACACCAACTCTGAGTATTACCTTTAAATATAATTTACCATTTTGTGAACTGAAAAAGTGCATTTCACTATGATATGAAGCTAAATATTCTTTGTGATTAGTGGTCCTTGGACAATTTTTCATCAGAATGCATTATATGAATTGTTTTCTTGTATCCCGAGACTTTATTCCATTAGTATGCTTGTGTTCCTACATAAGCAGAAAATAAATCCTTGTCATCAAGTCCCTGTTCAGTGTGGACTCACCGGGTCTGTGTACCATAATTACATCAGTTTATGATCTAGACTCGCTCTTAAGCTTTTTTAATGGAAGAAAAATCTCCGAGAAACAGGATTAGCTATTTCATGAAAATTTTACTTTAGAAAATGAAAACAATACTTCTTGCATTCGACACCACTGGCATTTATACTTACCTAAGTATTATGATAGGAATCCCTGGTGGGGCAAATGGGTGAATACTTGGCTACTAACTGGGAGGTTGGAGGTTTGAATCCTCCCAGAAGTGTCTCTGATGAAAGACCTGGTCACGTGCTTCTGAAAGGTCTGAGGTTTGAAAGCCCTCTGGGGTGCTGGTCTACTTTGCACATGAAGTCCTCATGAGTCAGAATCAAGTCAATAGCCATGGATTATTATCACTCACCCCCACTTCTGGTACTTTCCTAACACCTTTGTTCCAATTTAAAATTTCAGCATTTTAATTTAATTTCTAAGTTTTCCATAAGTGAGGTACACAGACCTTAATTTCTTCAGACAGAAACACACATGCATACATGAGGGTACCCCAAAGAAACTCGGAAAAAAGCTCCACTAGGCAGGGCTTTTATAGTACACCTCTCCCCTCCCCCCACCCCCACTCCCCTGCTGGGCTAGCAAGTGCACTCAGTGGCATTGCCTAGGAAGAATCTCTCAGGTCACAGTGAATAGTTTTGTAAAAGCAGTTTCTCTTGAACCTCATTTTTTGTGATGGTCAATTTAAGACACACACACATACACATACACACAACGTGGTATGCAGAAAAATCCAGATTTTTTTCAAACCTATGTATTTGAAATTTTTTACAAAACAACTTTAGCATCTTTGAAGTACTCTCCATCACACTTTATACATTTGTTAAATCTGCTGTTCTATTCTTGGAAGCATTTTTCAAACTCATTTGTTTGGATAACTAACAGCACCTCACTCATTTTTTTCATCTCTTCTATGTCATCAATCCCTCTTCATTCATGGAAACAAAGAAGTTACCCAGAGCGAGGTCAGGTGAGTAAGGTGTGTGGGAAAAGAGAGGCATGCTGTTTTTTTGCCCAAAACTGGCACACTGAGATGGCTGTGTGAGCAGGTGCATTGTTATGGTGTCAAAATCAGTCCCCCATCTGCCACAAATCAGGCCTTTTTTTCACTGTTAAACACAATTTTTTTCAGAACTTCTAAATAGAAAGCTAGATTAACAGTCTGATCTGGTGAAATGAACTCTAAATGCACTAACCTCCTCACATTAAAAAAAGAGCATCAGATGTATATTAGTCTGGGTAAACTTGAGAAACAAACTCATAGACATGCATATGGATCTAAGGGTACAGTTTATATACAAGAGGAATAGGACATTAAAAAAACATCCCAACCCAGTCCAGCTCAAAGTCATAAGTCTGGTACTAGCTCATCTGCCCGATACCAGTCTATAATGTCTCCTTTCGACTCACGAAGTCACAGGTCAGTGGGTGCAGAGTCTGGGTGCAGGCAGGGGTCTCCCCATGGCTCCTTGCTTTCAGGGCTCAGGGTCCATCAACAGCAACCAGTGGTGGTAGAAGCAACTCAGCGCTGGCAGGGGTCTCCATGTGGCTTCTCCAGCTTCAGAGGTCTGGTTCCATCAGGGCAAGGCTGGGTGGCTTCTCCTCTGGCTCCTTTAACTACTCAGACACTGCCATCTTGTCTGTGATTCATCGTCTCTGAGACTAACTCCCCACAACTGGGGAGATAGCTTCTCATCTTCAAGAGGGAAATATCGTGAGATTTCCCAGAAATCTCAGGAGAAAGTCATGCCCACACGCTGGCCTCATTGGCTACTCAATGGCTATCTCCAGATTAACAGGCTAGATTCCACCCCTACATCTCAATCATGAAACTAACATAAGCACATGATCACCACTATATATATATACATATATATATTTATACTGAGGAATTAAGTCTTTATCAAGATTATCATTCATATGCTAAGATAATTATATATATATGTAATTTTGATAAAAAGTTATCTTTCTCTCTCTCTCTCTCTATATATATATATATATATATATATTCCTAGCATATAAGTGATACTTTGGATAAATAGTTGTCATTGGTGTATAGTCATTTTATCTTTGCAGACCATTTGTCCCTTTCCACTGTCTTCTAGATTTCAGTGTTGGAGATGAGAATTTTAATCAATTTTTCTGCTACTTGTAGATAATCTATTTTTTCCATTTGAAAGATTTCCATTTCCTCTTGGACCTGCAAGTTAGGAAAATCCATGGTGAAAAGATAAAAAGTTGCATGGCCAAGAGTGTGAATGGGAAACCCAAATATGGAGAGAGATTAATGAACTTTGACATTATGGGTATCCTCAATATAGAATTTGTGAAAGCTCAGTCTCTAATTGCTGTGTGTAATTTCATCATATGCTGGCACATGTGTTTAGGTATATATCTGTTTCGCTCCAGTCAATTCTGATTCATGACAAACTCACATGACAAAATAGAACCGCTCATGAAGTTTTCTTGGCTGCCCTCTATACAGAAGCTCATCACCTGGCCTTCCTGTCACAGAACCACTGAACACATTTGAACCACCAGCTTATAGGCTAGGAGACAAATGAAAATCAACTGTGCCACTCACGGGCCTTAGATTTATCTGTCTTCATCCTTAGTGTTGAGTCTAGCAAACCTGGTGGCCCAGTGGCTAAATGCTTGACTGCTAATGGAAAGGATTATGGTTCAAACCCACCTGCTGCTCAGTGGAAAAGAAGACATAGCGACTTGTTTGTGTAAAGATTACAACCTTGAAAACCCCAAACAGAGCAGCTCTATTCTGTTCCGTAGGGCTGCAATGAGTCAGAATAAACTCAGTTGGACAGATTTATTGTCAAACATTTAGATTATGTCTTGCTATTCTAAATACCACCATTATAATATTATAAACTACACTGGTATGCATGTATGACATCCTCTGGGAATTCTATGTAATCATGGCTCTGTCTTTTCTATACAAATTACTTATCTTTCTTTTTTGGTGTCAGCAAACTAACTTCATTCTAAAGAGAATGGAAGATCCATGCAAGTGTTTCACACAAATTGTTTTCCTCTTCAGGATTTTTCGTGCATGACAGAAAACAGAAAAACAAAAAGCAAGGAACACAGAAGACATCCAAAATCGTTTTGATGATTTGATAGCTACAGTCCAACACGTCCTTTTCTTTGTAGGAAGGATTGGCTTCTGTGAGGTGACCTTGGTTAATTCAGCTCTTGGTTAACTCACCTCTTGGAGCCAGTCACTCTGCACTTGGTCATCAAAAGGGTGGAAGGTGAAGGATGGAGGAAAAGACTCTTGACTAGTATCTACGTAGCTGAGAAACAGTGTTAAATTAGAACTGCAAGTCTGGATGTGGATGCTTTATCAATCTCAGGTGCTTAATCTGGACAATGCTTATTATTTTATAGCATCTAAGATCTTGTGCCACCCTCACAGCTGGTCTTAGGTCTGGACCCATTGCTGTGGCCACTGCGTCAAGGTGTCCAGGGTCTTCCTCTGTTTTTGTTGCCCCTCTACTTTACCAAGCACGATAGCCTTCACCAGGGACCGGTCTCCCTTGACAACCTGTCCAAAGTATGCGAGGCCAGGGAGCATTCTGGCTGTACTTCTTCCAAGACAGGCAGATCCCTTTGTTCTTTTGGCACTTTAAACAGTCTTTGTCAACACCATAGTTGAAATCAATCAAGATCAGTGTCCGAATGTGCTTGACACATGGATGGATATATGGATTATGGTAAGAGTTGTACGATTCCCCGGTTCTTTTTATTTTTTTCAAAAAAGAAACAAGTAAAAAGAAAGAAAGAAAATGATGATAGCATATGTACAAATGTCCTTGATACAAAGGATGTATGTATGGATTGTGATAAGAGTTGTAAGAGTCCCCAATAAAATGATTTTAAAAAATCAGTGTTGGGTGTGTCTTAAAGTCAATCGGGCTGAGCCTTGGTGGCGCAGTGGTTGTGTGTGGGACTGCAGCCCACAGGGTTGAGGGTTCGACTTCAACAGCAGCTCTCCAGGAACAAGGGTGGGCTTCCTACTCCCACCAGGGCAGTGATACAAAAAGAGGGGGGAAAAGCGCCAATCTCTTCAGACCCAATCTCCTTTGAGGTGTAAAAAGACCAGATTAGTTATAGAAGTGGGCCAGCACAGATGAAGGAAGGTAAAAGCCACATGGTGTTTGTTAAGAGACTGAGGAGCAGCAACTGAGAAGAGACGAGGACTTTCCTCCAGAGTGACGGAGAAAGGGAGCCATCCTCTGATATTGGTGCCTTGAACTTGGACTTCAGTCTCCTAAACTCTGAGCCAAATGGATTTTGGTTTCTTAAAGCCCCCCTTGTGGTGTTTATGTTATAGTAGCTCGAAGAAACTAAGATACCAACCAACCAGCTGGTTCATTAGTTTTCCAGTCAATTATAACTCGTGGCAACCACACATGTTTCATGGCAACCACACGTGTTTCATGGCAACCACACGTGTTTCATGCCAACCACACGTTTCATGGCAACCACAAGTGTTTCAGGGTAGAGCTGTGCTCCTGGTGGTTTCCAGGTTAAGGCCTTTCAGGAGCATGTGGTCTGGCCTTTCTGCCAAGTTCCCTTTGGGTAAGTTCAAACTGTCAACGTTCAGGTTAGTAGTGAGAGCTTAATGCCATTCAGGGACTCCTAAGAGTGCTAATAAATGATTGTTATTTCCTCCCCTTAATTGTTGACTTATTTCTTGTCTGTCCCTTCCGCTAGAATTTAGGTTCTGTGATAGACTCATGTTCTCTGTTGTGTTTTTGTTGTTTAGAACAGTAGCACTGATAAATAATGTTTGGTTAATTATCAGGTTAAGTGAAAAAAAAAGTACTGCTATTATAATTTCAGTTCATGTATATATGGGTTTATTCCAAACAAAATGTGCTTAAACATGTCTCAGAGATCAGTGGATGGCTGCAGACAAATTCTCTCAGCAATGTACTTTTCTTACACTTGTTAGGGAGCCTTAAAAACTTTTTAATCATTTTATTGGGGACTTGTAAGACTTTTATCACAATCCATGCGTACATTCATTGCATGCCAAGCACATTTGTACATTTGTTGCCATCATCATTCTCAAAATATGTGCCTTCTACTTAAGGCCTTGGTATTAGCTCCTCATTTTCTCCCTCCCTCCCCACTCCCCATTCCTTCATGAACCCTTGACGATTTATCATTTATTATTATTTTGTCAAATCATACACTGTCCGATGTGTCCCTTCACCCACTTCCATATTGTGTGCACCCCAGAAAGGAGGGTACATGTAGACCTTTACAATGGGTTCCCCTTTCTACTCCACCTTCCCTCCATTCTCCTGGTATTGCCACTTAAAGAGCCTTCTTTAAAAAAAAAAAGTCCAATCAAAGCAGGGCCTTCTAAAGGGATCTGCTGAGCCAGTTGAACTTGAGGCAGGGTTTTGGGGTCTGTGTTGTGGGATCCCAAAAGTGTAAGCTTGATAAATTTCCTCAAAAGATGTAGGATGATCACAGGAGACTTCGTGGGAAATATTTTTAAGGAAACTGAAAAATGCATTGGTGAAAAAATGTCCAGGAAAGTTGGACCAAGGAATTTTGGTTTTCCATCCCAGAGATATATCTGCTCATTCTTCAAGGAAAGCCAGGATAGCCTATGAGAATTTTCTTTTTCTTTTTAATAGTAAATCATTTTATTGGGGGTTCTTAGAGCTCTTATAACAATCCATCCGTCAATTGTATCAAGCATATTTGTACATATGTTGCCATATCCTTTTCTAAACATTTTCATTCTACTTGAGCCCTTGGTACCAGCTCCTCTGTTTCCCCCTCCCTTCCCTGCTCTCCCACCCTCATGCCCCCTGATAAGTTATACTTTGTTATTATTTTCATATCTCATACCATCTTCTGTCTCCCTTCGCTCACATTTCTGTTGTTCATCCTCCCTGGGTCGGAGTGGTGTGGTACGATATGTCAATCACTGTGATCAGTTCCCTCTTCTCTCTTTGGTCTGTGAGAATTTCATTGGAAAACCTGACCCCATCCATCCCATAGTCTTGCTCTTTTCCCCTTCAGATTTCCTTTTGTTCCCTGAACTCAAAGAATATCTCAAAGGAACATAGCTTGAGTCTCTTGAGGATGTCAAACCTGCCTTTTTGACAAGTTATAAAGAGAAGAGTGCAGACTTCATCAGGAAAAGGGAAGCATACACCCTCAGAGGAACAGAGAGCTAGTGGAGAAACAATAGCTTCACCTTTTGATAAGATTTTTACACTAAACCTCAGCAAAGGTTTCTCTGATTTTGGAGCAATATTTTTGACTCACCCTGCTATCAGTCTTGTGAACTATAACTTCAGAGTGAAGGAAAGATAAGTGCTGGACTAATGAGTCTAAATTAAGTCACTGACATCAAGCAGCTAGTGTCCATCAGAAAGGAGTGCGATAGGTCTTCTAGCTACCTTTCATTTGGGGGGAGATGGGAGGAAGTGGGTGTAATGTCTAGGGAAGGACTAGTTAGTTTTAAACGTTTGCATGATAAAATAATAAATATAGGTGTGCATGTGTGAGCTACAAGTCCAATTTTATCCTTCCCCAAGTGGTTAATTTTCCTAACACTGTTTATTTGAATCTTTTGCTACTGATTGGAAATTTTCTCCTTTCTACATACTTTATTTCCACATGCCCTTGGGTCTATTTCTGGATCTCCTATCCTGCTTTGCTGGTCTGCCTGTCTACATATGTGTCATTACCTTCCTGTCTTAATTAGAGAGACTTTGTAGTATGCCTGATTCTGCTAGACTGGCACCACTTGGCAGTCATTTAAAAAAGTTGAGTAAACTATTAACTAATGATGTGGGAAAATGCTAAGAGGAACGATAGGATATGAGATCTAACTTTTTAAATGTGCATACTATATATTTGGTAAAATTCTGGATGGATTTAAAAAACATACTTAAAGCAGTAAAGTGAATCAAAAACTACATATCAGAATAGTAATGATGGTGGGATGTGGGTCTTGAATAATTTTAATTTTCTCCTTTTCCTTCTTTCTAGTATTCCATCATGGATGTGCCACTGCTCATGGAAGCAGCAGTCACAGGGCCAAATGATGTGCTGCATTGACCACCACCATTTTCAAGTGTCGGAAGAACCAGGATGCCCTTTTGAAGACTAAAGGACAGCTGATCGAATGGCATTTTCAGGCGCCTCATAAGCGTGTGAAAGTTGGACAAGAAATAAAAAAGTGCAGGGATGAACTGATACCGTTTAATTGTGGTATAGGCTAAGAATGTTGAAATGTCCATGGACTTCCAGAGAAGCAATCAAATCTGTTTTGGAAAAGGTCGAGCCAGCATGTGCCTTTGAAGCAAGGATGGGGCCATGTCCCTGGGAGAGATCTGTTCCTGAAAAAAGACTTCGTGCTTGGTAATGGTGAAGGGCGGTGACACAGAGGAAGCCTCTTGAGGACATGAATTGGCCTAATGACTGCAAGAGTGGGCTGAAACATAAGGACGCCTGTGAGGATGGGCCAGGACCAGGCAGGGATCCAATCTGTGGCACACAGGGCCATGATGAGTCCAAACGGAGTCTGCCGCACCTAAAAGTAGCAACTACAACCGTGAAAGTCCGGTGCTTCTATATTCGGTATAATTAAAAATGTGTGCTTAAAAAAAAAAACAACTTCTAATACCCAGCTAGCCGTTCAAGACTATCATGACATGACTGCTGCCTCTCCTTGGCTCAGGCATATGGCAGCATGACTGATCTAGGAGTTTGGACCAGTCTTGGTTGTGAAGATTGGTCCATGCCGTGCTGGCTGTTTAGAAACATTCATGACACCTCTCCAGAGTCCTTGAGTGGCACCTATACTCTCTTTTTTTTTTTTTTTGCATCAATACTCTTAACTACCAACACTGAGGTGGATGGTTCATACTCACCCAAGATGTGCCTGGAGATTTACTTCTGAACACGGAGACATTGGAAGTCCTCTGGAGCATAGGTTGATCCAATGCCCAAGACACTGGAGCAAATCAGCACAACTTAGGCTTCTGCAGCTGGTCCTTTGGGTCTCTTTCCAGCTGCTGGAAATATCACTGCTCCTCTCCCCTCTCTGGTGACACCCCAACATTCTACAGACATGCCAAATCACCCCAGGGCACAAAAGTGCCCCCAGTTGAAAGTGCATCTTAGCTTCCTCCTTGACACTTTTTTCCCCCTGTGTCATAGCTCTGGTCAAGTCAAAAGACATGTGACTTTTTAAGTAAATATCCCCACACTCGTGCCCCTCTGTGTTCACTCCCTCCCACCCCCCCACCCCATCCTTGGTGCTACCTAAAACACAGCTCCTTTAAATTCCTCTTAAACACCCCTCCTGGAGGACAGAATGCTCCCACCACAGCAAGACCTTGTACTCTCCCCGCATACTTCCAGAGCCCTGACTGCGTGGACTGCGCTTGTTCCTCCCACTGGACTATAAGTTCTTATCCAAGTCCTGGTCTTGTGGACACTTTCTCCTAAGTGCTTAGACGATGGCCAGCTGAAAACCCCAAACCAGAGACTTTCTGTGGAGTCTGGAGCCCGTTCTGAAGTACAGTCACCCCAACATGTTTGGAGCGTTTCCTCCAGCGAACTCCCCTCTTTTCATGCAGAGCGCTTGAGTGAGCATGAGGGTGGCTATCTCTGGGGCCCTATCTCTCAGTGATCCCGGGATGGGAGATAAACTTTCTGCAGACTTTGGTAGCCAGGGACTCAACAGCTCTCTTTTTACATGCAAATCTACTCCATCTTGTCTCAGAGTAAAGCCCCGCCCTGCAGCTCCGAGTCCCCCTAGCTCCGGGAAGTTCTCCAGCTCTATCCCTCAGCATTGTCGAACAGAACAGACTGCGCAGAAGGAGCGCGTTTGGTGCTGAGACCGGAGCCAGGGCAGTTCAGTCAATCTGCTCCACTCTTCCCAAGGAGAGGGGAATGGCTTTGATTTCTTGTTGACAACCGAGTTCGCTATGGGTACAACTCAGGGTGACCAGAGCTAGGCAAAGCTAGCGATACCGGGACCCCCTTGCCCCAGGTGTGTGTGTGTGTGTGTGTGTGTGTGTGTGTGTGTATCGAAAAGCCATCTAGTCCAGTCTTCACTCAATGCAGAGATTGTCTTTCAAGTGTTCTTCCTGCTGCTGGAGCACCTCAGTGACAAAGACTCCTCACTCCCTTACCCAAGGAAGCCTATGGTAGGTAGCCTCTGTCTACAAGAAAACGTTTGTTTTCTCCGATGGTCTCTTCTTTTCTCCTAAATCCATTTCCTTGCTGCACTTGGAATTGATTCCATCCAGGAAGATTTTCAGAGGCAGTTACGTTCCCACCCATCTCTATACTTCTCCTGGCTCAAGAGACCCAATTTCCTGCAAGCATTCTCTCTGTGAAAACTCCCTCCTTTCCAGGCCATCTCTTTCTTGTCCCCAACATAAGTAATGCAAGGTTCTGCAGTGTACAAGACTATTTGGCACGGATGCGTTTTCTAGAATCGAGTGAGCAACCTTGTTAGTTACAAAACTAAAACACTGTAAGCACACAAGGAACAGGTCTGTTTTCGAACATTCACATTCCTGTCTTTCCTCTCCCTGGCATTTCTTACCACCTCTGGCTTCATCTCTCCGATCTTTCCCCAGGCCTCCTCCACACACCTCCCTGAACGCTGATTCCGGCAAGACTGTGCTCTTTTGTGTTCCCATGGAAAGAAGTAGAACCAGTGAGGGGAAGCCACAGAAGTCAGATTACACTTGGATATGAGAAACAACTTGGGGTGGCTGAGTTGTGCAACAATGAGGGAAGGGGCCACCTCAGGAGGGAGCGCTCCACACCTGAAATGTGCAAATGGAGGCCTATCTCAGCAGTATTTTCAGGGGAACTCACACATGGATCTGCTAAGCTTTAGACGAGAGCCCATGATGTCTCTTCTCATCTTCTGATTTTCTGATGGTGAGTAAAAGTTCCATCATGGAACCTCAGTGGAAAGCTAGCATCGCTTATATGTATGAAATGATACCTATAGATTTCTTTTTTCATCACTGCCCTGGTGGGAGTAGGAAGCCCAGCCTTGCTCCTGGAAAGCTACTGCTGGTTTTGAACTGTCAACCCTGTGGGCCACAGTCCTGCACACAACCACTGCGCCACCCGGGGCTCAACAATGCCTATATATTATGGCATATGTATATCACTCTACTAGATCTCTAGGAATCCTTAATGTCGCATACAAGTAAAGTTTTGCTGAAGATGATTTTTTAAATGGCTGTAGAAATGTGTTGAGAGGGGACTAACAGAAAGCCAGGCTAATTTCAAAAGGAGGGATATTGTTGATACCAGGTGGATTTTGACTAAAAACAGTGACTACCAGAATGGTGCTTGCCTGTGTTTTATTGAGGATGCAAAGGCATCTGTCGGTCTGGATCATAACAAACTACAGAGAGCACTGCAAAGACAGGAAATTCCAGAATATCTAATCATGCTCCCACAGCACCTGTGCACAGACCAAGTGATGGTCATTCACAGAGAATATGAGGCTACCACATGACTTCAAACCAGGGGAGGGGTGGGTCAAGATTCTATCTTTCACTATACGGATTCAATCAGTATTCTGACAAATCATCAGAGACATGAACTCGATGAAGAAGAATGCTACATCAAGATTGGCAAGTCATTAATAATATAATCTTTGCAAATGATACAGAGGGAGCAGCTTGCTGATGAATTTCAAAGATTATGGGACTGGGTAGTGTTTCATGCTATGGCACATAGAGTTACCGTGAATTAGAACTTAATGATAGATTTCACCTCCACATCAAGATAGCAGAGATTTTCACAACTAGACCAATAAGCAACATTATCATAAATGGAGAAAAGATTCAAGGTATCAAGGATTTCGTTTTCACTTATAGCCACCATCAATGTCCAAAGAAGCATCACTCAAGCAAGCAAATGATATCTTGTTTTGGGGAAATCCGCTGCCAAAGTCCTCTTCAACATGTTCAAAAGCACACTTATCACTTGGAGGATGACATCTGGACAGCAGATAAGAAAGAGTGGAGAAGAACTGATGTCTTTGAATTATGGTGCTGGCAAATTCCATCGAGTGTCCCGTGGACTGCCAGGAGAGCACACAGACCTAGATGAGGAGTACACCTGCCTTTTGGAAAGGAAGCAGGAGAGACGTCACCTCCTGTACATCGAGCATATCATCCTGAGGGACCAATCCTAGAAGACATCATGCTGACTAAAATAGCAGGTCAGCAAAAAAAATTTTTTCAGTGAAGTTTTGCTGAAGACGTAGATGGCTTGACACAGTGACTTCCACCAAGGTTTCAAGCATGTTGACACTTGTGAGGATGGTGCAGGACTGCGTGGGCTTTCATTCCATTGTACACAGAACTGCTATGATAAAAAGCTGACTTGAGGCCCTCTATCAAGAATAGACAGCAAGGAGAATGCGCTACCATCTGACTCAGCTTACCTGACAGTGGGGGCTTGCGTATTGCTGTGCTGCTGGAAGCTACGCCACCAATCCTTCAAATAAAGTAGAACCACCCACAGTGGGCACATTTCAGTGGACCTTCCCGACTAAGACAGTTTAAGAAGGGATGACTACTGATTGACTTCTATCAATCAGACACTACAATAGCCCTATAATCACAATAGCCCCAGCAACAATCCGTCAGAGGGATGGCACTAGCTTCTTCTGTGATGCCTGGGGTCACCATGAGTTAGTTGGTGGGTGGGGGAGGGCAAAACCTGTCCCAGAAATACAGTCATCTGTCTTAATCTTAGTCTGGATGAGCCTATTAATACTGGATGAATTTAAGTGGAGCTTCCAGATTAAGATTGAGACAGACCGTTGCATATTCTAGGGCAGTTTTTCCTGCTCTGCAAAGCGCTTGCCTCTGCAAAGGACTGAATAATTTATCTTCTGATCCAAGTTAATGCTGTGGAGAAGTGCTGGTGGCCTACTGACCTGGGGATGCCCAGCACCCGGGGAACATCCCAGCTCCTGGCAGCGGAGGCCCGCCACCCAGCCCTGGCCCAGATCCATGGGAAGACAAGTTTCCTTCTCACCTTTCCTGTATATCCTGAAACCAGAAGCCTCAGGACACTGGTTCCCCTTTCACTGCTCTGGGATTTTGGCTCTGGCTGGAGCAGGACACCCACACAGCCGAGAAGCCTGAGAAGCTGCTGGAACAAAGGTGCAGGGAGGGTCAGCTGGGGAGAGTTTGTGGGATCCATCTGAAATCAGTGGCCCCGTTTCTGGGCCATCCATTGCTGGGGCTCCGTGTCTGAGCCTGTCCTTGGTGCTGTGCTTTCTTTGCCACCCTTCACACAGGGACACTAGTCTATCAAGGTGTTCTTTCAACCAGGTATTTGCTGTGTGACCTTGAACATGGCACTTGGCCTTTCTGAGCGCTCTTTTACCTCTCTGCTAGTAACAGCACATTAGCACTAGCAAATGGCACTCTTACACCATGTCTTGCCACATGCATATAAACTCAGTGAAGAGTCTCTACAAATTGAGGCATTGGTGAGTGAACAAGGTGGCATGACCAGCTCTGATATCTCAAAACATGGAGTCCATGCCACGTTTGAGTAACCCTACAAAACAGGACAGAACCGCCCCTTTGGGTTTCTGATATGGTATTTTTTTACAGGAGCCAAAAGCTGCATCTTTTTTTTCTCAAGGAGAAGTTGGTGGTTTCCAACTACTGACCCACTACACCAAGGCTCTTCGCTCCACTGTTAATAGACAAAGAAGTGAAATAGATTGTGTGCAAAGTGATTTGCTGGAATGAAACAGTTTCTAGGCTTCTGGGCTTAGGGCTCCTGACTCTCAGGCACCACAGAGACAGTCATTTTGTTCTAAGTGTCTAAGAAATGCTTAAGTCAGGCTCAGTGGTGTAAAGACATGAGGCAGGGGTTCCGAGTGGATTTTGGTTTCCAGAGGTGTTCTGACCCCCATAGAAAATGGGCTAAGGAGACAGGTGTTCCTACAATTAACCCTGTATCCTGTCTCTTCTATCACCCAACAGAAACCAAATCCATGGCCACCGAGTCCATGCTGATACAAATTGACCTTGAAGACACAGGAGAACTAATACAGTGGGTTCCCAAGATAGTCAATCTTTATTGGAGCAAACAACCACATCTTTCTCTATGGAATGGCTGGTGGGTTTGAACCACTGATCTTGAGGTTACCAGTCCAATGCTTAACCCTCAGTTGGATGCACATTCACATCTCAATGTCTTTTGTTCATAGATACACCCCAGTGTATCACTCTGAAGCCATGGTTCCAGTGATTGACTGTAGAGAAGAGGGGGGTGGGGATTTGACAACATAAGGTTTCTCTGGGACCCCTTAGGATCGACCAGGCCTTCTGGAGAACCTCTACACTAGCATCCCTTGAGAGCCTAGTGTGACTGTGTTCCAAGTTGGTCACTGCTTAGGATCTGAAGAAATGGACAAAGGAGGGCTGATGGGACTCCAGGGAAGTCCTTTCCACTTGAGGTGAAGAGGCAAGAGGGCAGCTTAGTTTTCAGGGAGGTCACAAGGAGTTGTGGAGAAGGGATGCAAGTTGGGAACAGTGTGTAGTTTCTATCCAGACACATGGATTTAAGATGTAGTGTGGTTGCTGACCAGCTCGGGGATCTTGGGCTTCCTCTCCGCTGGAACCTGGGGCAGCCAGGACTCCATGTCTGCCTTGTTGTCAGGGCTCAGGCTTACACAGTGCCAAGCTAGGGCTTGACTAAAGTAGGTCCATGCTCTCCACCCACTGCCAGCGAGTTGAAACTGACTCACAGTGGCCCCAGAAGACCGAGTAGAACTGGCCCTGTGGGTTTTGGAGACGAAATCTTTACAGAAGTAGAAACCCTCCTCAACTTCCCATGGAGCGGCTTGTGGGTTGGAACCACTCACCTTGAGGTTAGCAGTCTAACTCGTAACCAGTGGTGCCACCAGGGCCCCCTTGCTCAAACACAGTGATTCCCTTGTCTTGATACCCCAGCCCTTTCCCTAAGTGGGTCATTCACCTAGAAGCACGAACTCCCCTCTCATCTAAACAAACAGAACGGTCTTCTTGGGAAACTGTGATTAAATCCATTGCTCAGGTGACTGATGGCTCTGAATGATCTTTACCCCCTCCTTGAACCTCCAGCCTACACACACACAGACACACACACGGAGCTGTAATGCGGGGGGGTGGGGGCAGGAACCCTGTTTGTGACCATCCTTGCATCCTGTCCAGACTAAATGTAGAAGCAGATTCACAAGCTGTCCTGAATCACCCAGGGACTGAGGTCAATTACTCTTCCTCCCCCCCCCCCCCCCCCCCCCCCCCCCCCCCCCCCCCCCCCCCCCCCCCCCCCCCCCCCCAACACACACACCATCGCAATCCTCACAGGCATCAAAAGCAGCAGTGGGCCGGCCTAGTGCTTGGCCACACCTCCCACCCTGCTCCGTGTGTGTTCCCAGAGGGCTCTGGCCAAGTCTCCTGCCAAAGATCTCCCTTTCTACCCTCCTTCTGGAAAAAAGAGAGAGAGAAGGAAATTGGCGGAAGCCAGGACAAGCGGAGCAGAAAGGAAAACCAACGGATGGAGAGAAGGGAAGAGAGGAGCGAGAAGGAGGGCCGTGGTGCAAGTGTGGAATCCGAATAACAGACTCGGGATGGCGAGATGCATGCGAACAGAGTGTGACGTGGGCAACCCCCACAAATAGACCTCCTGTTAAAAATAGCCTTTGTCTAAATGTGGAAAGGGTGTAAATATAGTAGCGGTTCTGGCTTACTACGGAGCCGCCCCAGCTCCAAGTCACAGCGGCTTATTATAGGACGCGTGCGTCAGCAGTGGGAGAGGAGGGGAGGAAGACAGACAACCCCACCGCCCCACATGGCACCCCCCGCAGTCGAGGGGTCAGCCTGCCAGCCCCTCTCTGGCTGTGGGGCTGGACAACTAGGACGGCGGTGCAGGGCTCTTCCAGAACTCTACGACTGAACAGAAAATTCTCACCGAGCCGGCACCGGCAGGCAGGCAGGGATCTCTGTGCCGTAAAGGCTCTGGGAAGGATTGTCTTGGAAAGGCAGCTTGCTCGTGTCTGGAGTTTCTCCAGGGAGCTTGTCCACTGTCCAACAGGCTGCTCGCTCCTGAGTCGGCAGGAAGTGTTCAAATGACAGAGCCCCTAGCAACCTGTGGAAAATGCTTGAAGGAGTTTGAGTCCAATAGTCTTTAAACAAAGGCTGTAGATCGTTATCGTTGTTTTCAGCAGTGTTTGCTCGGTCCGTGATTGGGGTCTGGCGACTGGACACCTGGGAGTTGCAAGGCATAAACCCGGGGCTCAGAATTCTCTGTCTGTAACCCATTGGTCTCCATTCCCATGATACAGCTGGCCAAGGGCTCTCTGCCCCTTTGGGAACAACCGTTTGACCCTTCAGAGGGCCCTTATAATCCTCCTCCCTATACTCTCTGTTGTATAATCACACACACACACACACACACACACACACACACTCAGCTAGCTGTCTGTGATCTCTTTCAGCCACAGTCCTCACATCCCTGGCTTCATCCTAGCCCTTCAGTCTAGCCCTTTGTCCTGCTCAGCCCCTGTGTTTCCCCATGCTCCTTCCCTCTGCTCTCTCTTTTCAGCCCTCACCTTGAGTTTCCCCCCTAGGACAGGTGTGGCTCCTCTGGTTTACCTATCAGACATGCTTGAGCTTACTGTCTTCTTCTTCCCTCTCTAGTCAGTCAGCCTGGCAACCCCTCATGGAGCCAGCTCTTGGCTCAGATCTGACCCCGGATGCCCCTTTTGCTTCTCACTTGCACCCCTACCTGAGATGGACCCTAGCCTTCCAGGCTCTCCCCAGCATCATCTGAACGTCCCTTACAACATCCTTTCTAAATGCAGGTCCAACAGTCTCTGCCCCACTGCACTTACATCTTTGCCTTCTGACTGCCCTCTTCCATGCTGTCGGTTCTGCTTTGGGGGTTCCCTGGGCTCCCCTGTGTAGTCTCTCCAGGCCACCCCTGGCCTTGCCTCTTCTGTCTGTTTCTGGGGCCATGCTGCTGCTTCTGGCTGCAATGGCTTTCCTCCAAATGGCTGCACATTGAAATCCTACCCACCTTTCAAAGCAACTTACTGTATTTTTTGAACCATAAGATGCACCTGACTATAAGATGCAACCAGTTTTTAGAGCAGAAAAACAAGAAAAAAAAGTTCTGAACCAAATAGTATCAGTATACTAAAATCTTTATTAAAATAAAGCAAAAGACGGTGATATTTAACAGTGCAAACTCAACAGTGGTGTTAAGAACCATCATCACTTTCATGAGCAAATGAGGGGAGGCTGTGCTGTGCCAATCATGTGACCCGACTGGCACTGAAACTTCAGGAGGCAGGACTTCCCACCCCCAATACAGCATGCAAACAGCAGCAGACAGTCAGCAGGCTCTTGGGACCATCAACAAATGTTCTGGGGGACCACACCTTCAGGCCATAGGATGCACCCTCATTTCCCCCCTCCCCCGTTTTTTTTGGGAAAAAGTGCGTGTTATGATATGACAAATATGGTATCTCTTCAGAGAAGTCTTCTTTGTCTGCCCTTCCCACAAGGCCTTCTTTTCTGTGCCCATGGTAAATGGGAAGTCACTACTGCATCCCTGGAACATAAACCAAGGGTGGTTTATGTGGATGACTGGATGAGGGATTCGCCATGTGTTCAGTGGAACCCGCATGCTTCCAAATGTTCTAATAGCAGTGACACACGGGGTGGCTGTTAAGTGTAGCAATGCAACTTCTCACTACAGTGGAAGCAGAACGCTCAGACCAGGGACCTGACCATGCGTGGAGTCCTTCCTTGTCTAAGTAGTCCTTGGCATACCCAGGTTCCCTGAGAAACCTCACATGACATGCCTCTTCCCTAATGACTGCATCCTTGTCTCTGTGTCTATGCCATTCTTGGTACATAGACCAAGAGTGTGATTAAGTTTAGGATCCACCTTCCCCTGTACGACCTCAGTGGATAGTGATGCGTCTGTCACGTTACAGCAGGTTTGCATTAAGGAGAGTGATTATATTACCTTAGCTTTCAGCACATCACAACCACTGGTTTATCATTTCGACACATCTCCTCTATGAACATTCTCCTGACTCTGTATTGGCGCTGCCTTCCCTTCATTGGTCTCCCACAAGACAGTGACTGTTAGGTTGGAGTCTGGATGGTGGTGCTCATGCTGTGTCCAAGTGCCTCATGTTGTTCCAGGCTAGTTGTCCGGATGAAAAAAATTTCTGGGGCTCTCTTCTTCCTCATTATTTACAGGTATTTCTACTTTTTTCTGACTGACCCTGCCTTGGGTCCCCAGTGCAGGGATGAAGACCACCTGGCTACATCCTGAGACACTGGCTGTGAACTCAGGAGGACTGGGTTAGTCCTGGTTCTGCCTCAAAGCTCTGTCTACTCTCAGGCAAGGCCTATTACCACTCTGAATGGCTTCCTTAACTTTGATAGCATGTAATGTCCACCCCCCCCCCCCACTCTTCTAGGGTTGCTGAGAAGCTGATGCGAGAGAGTGGAGCTGGAAGTATTCGATGCATGGTGCTGTGCAAATATGAAGCCTTCCCCACTCTCCACTATGGCGGGACTTGGAACTTGGTCCAGGCTCCCTCCACAGTCACTTGAGCTATTGTTCAGGCCCATAAAGATGTCTTAGAAGGTATGTCTGCTATCTCTCTGCATTAACAGCTAGAAATCGCCACATATTTCACAATACCATGACCCTTTTAAGCGCGCGATGTTGTTCTTCATAGAGATTCTTTAAGAGAGAGACACTTGAATGGCTGGCAGAGGTGATTCTCCCATTGTGCACCGAGGAAGCAGTCTACTGGAGCAAAGGGGAAGAGCAGATGCGCTGATAGCCAGGCTGGGGCTCAGCCAGGTAAATGTACCTGCCCCGGCCCTGAGCCACCCTCTCCTGGGTTTGGCTGGCCTTGAAGCCTTCCAGGATCCAGTGGAGCTAGTGAAAGGCCTGGAAAACTGAGCCTCGGGGCAGACGGTTTCTTCTACAGGAAAAAGAGCTGAGTGGTTGGCTCCCAGAGCCCAGTGGAACTTCCCTGGCCAGCTTCCTGACTGCTCAAGAAAGCTTGCGCGAGTCTCCTACTTTCTGAGCATCCCAGTTGGATCATGCGTAAAATGGGGCGCTTTGGTGAGAGCCGACATCAGACGTCATTGTTTATGTGGCATTCCCACGGACAGCACCTGTGCTCGATACATGGCAGCCCAGGTGGTTTCCAACTCTATTTCTCCAGACACGTCTGATTTCATGCTGTCAGTAAATGAGCAAAGAAGACCGATTCAGAAAACTAAAATGCTGAAGTAACTAAAAAAGGTGCTGCCAATGAGGTCGATTCTGACTCACAGCCACCCCATAGGACAGGACAGAGCTGCCCCCTACAGATTTCTGCAGAAAGCCTCACCTTTCTCCCGCGGCGCACCTGGTGGTTTTGAACTGTTAACGCTGTAGTTAGCAACCCAACTTACCATCCACCAGGCTCCTAAACTGTTAAGGTATAAAACTTTAAAAAAAACTCCCGACCAGCACAAAGCTGTAAAACTTTCCCTGGAAGGAAGACGTTTGAGGAAGGACAAGACAGAGGAGCTCCTGCAGGGTTGTACTAGAAGAATCAGAGACCCACATTGCTTCGGCTAGACAAAATGTGGGCGGAGCTGTCGCTGTCAGGGTCCATGGAGTCGTTCTGACTAGTGGTGACCCCATTTACGAGGGATGGACACATTGCCTGGTCCTGTGTAATCCTCACCACCTTTCTTTTGTTTGAGCCCTTCGCTGCAGTCACCCTGTCGATCCACCTTGTCAAGCGCCTTTCTCTTCTCACTGCCCTGCTACTTTACCTAACATGCGATCCTTCCCCAGGGACCCGTCTCTCCTGACAGTCTGTCTGAAGTGCGTGAGACAAAATATCGCCGTCCTAGCTGTGGCCTGCTTATTTGTGATTAGAATGTTCCTAGATGGTACATACTAATAGAATTATATTCAAAGGTTAGCCTTCTGGCAGAGTAGTAATTGATCATCAAACTATAGCTTGCCAGGTAGACTTTCCTTCTCTCACTTCATTTTAACGTGTATGTGTGTGTGTATATATATGTAATATATATATATGACTTTAAATGAATGGACATGTGAGTAAGCACATAGAAGGGAAGAGAAGAAGAGCTCATATTTTAAGGGAAAAGATTTCTGGTTCAAACCACGACTGTCTTAAATTATCTGTGTGGCATGCTGGGGAAAAATGCTTAATTTGAAAAGAAGATAAAATCTACCCACCTCCTTCTTCTCCACTTTGAGGAATTATAAGGCTTAGAGTTAATATGTATAAAGGCTAGCTATTTGTGCCACATACACCTTCATAGATACAAATCTCCATCCCCGTGTGTGTATATGTGTGTGTGTGTGTATATATATATATATATGACCAAGAAGCACACATACCTATACATTCAAGGACGCAGAGACACTTGGCATGTGCACCTATGAAATGTAATGGGTAGTTAAATAATCAGGTGTTAACTTGAATGAAGGGGTGGAATCTATCAATCATCAGGTCATAGACACTGATGCTTCTGTGTGGGCATGGTCTTCTCATGAGGATTCCTCTCTGAGAATTTGCTCTCTCCTGATTCTGCCATTAGAAGAGGTGGTTCTCTCTCTCTCTCTCTCTCTCTCTCTCTCTCTCTCTCTCTCTCTCTCACACACACACACACACAAGCCACATGGAGCCATGCTGCTGGCAGTCAGAGCCCTGGAGATGCATCCCACTGCCATTGTACCTACAGAACTTTTCACCCACTGGCCTGTGATCTTCCTGCATTCAGCATCATTGTGTGTGCTGTGTGAGTCTGAAGCATTCATGGGCTAATATCAGACTGGTGGGCTAATATTGAACTAATGAACTTGATCTGGACTGGGCTGACGTGGGTAGTTTTATTGATGCATAATTACTTTTTGACATAAAGTTCTCTAGTACGTATATATGGGTATCTCTGGATTTGTTTCTCTAGTCAACCTGGACTAGGTAATCTCTCAAGAGGTGAGAATTATTATTTCTTCCAGTGTTGGAGTCCTCAGATATCACAGAACTCAAGTTCCTATCATGCCCTGGGTGAGGGGACCTTGCATGTGGGGGCAAAAGACTCCTGGAGTAGAGATATGAGCATGAGCCAAACCCCTGAGGTGGAGCTCAAGGGCAAAGGTGTCAGTTCCAGGTAGATATGGCTTCCAGCAGGAAACACCTTGCAGGGAGTACACTTGGTCAAAGTCCCCAGCTGTGGGGTTTCTCTACTTGTTTGAAGTTTCACTTCCTATGGGCTGCTCTGAGCCAATCAGTGACTGGGTCTAACAGTAGATGTGTCTCCAAGGGTCAGGGAACTTCTCTGACCAGTGACTTTGTCTAAAGGATGTTCTGATGGCCTTGCTAAATCCTCCTAGACTACAGATCAGTTTGGAATGGCATTAACAACTTTCCTTCCATCCGTCTTGCCTTTGGGGCTATTTAGAGGTCCCATGGTGATATGAAGACTCTCCCAGCTTCTCTAGCCTCTTCCAACTCCCACCCTATTTTATTTCATAAGGGTTTCCCTACTGCAATGTTCTTTGCTGGTCATGTTCACGATTATATTCCTGGGTGAACTCTGATATTCTGGGTCCTCATTCTCTTCCCGACACAGTGAAGACAAGTGGTTGTCCAACACTGACTCCTGGGCGAACTTTGGTCCACCATCTCCTTTCATTTTGTCTTATCCATATTACATTGATTGCTTAATCATGTTAGGTCAGCATCTGCTTCTAACATGGCAACACATTTTAAATTCCCCTCAGAGAGGATTCTGTGATTCAGAAGTGACAGGAGCCCACAGGAGCAGAGGGAAGAGTGAAGAAGGCCAGCCATCTCCAGTGGTGCATATTGGTCCCATCACTCAATCACCCCATGGGATGGGAGCTATTGACCTCACCCTTCCAGCATCTTGTGACTGTCAAATGACAACAATCTTGGTGTGAGAAGTCCAAGTCCTAAGGTTTTAAGCAGGAGATCCTGGTGCAAAATCTAGGCTTCCACCCCCTGCCCCTGATTGTTTTCTTTCTGCTTACTGAGCATCCCACTGAGAACTTTCGGGATCCTCTTTGAAAGGGAGCTATGATTGCCACCCCCATTTCACAGACTAAAAGACTCAGAGGTAAGGTCATTTGTTCAAGGCCCCTTGTTTAGTAAACGTATGGGCAGCAATTTCAGTCTAGGCTTCTGGGTTCTGTGCACAGGACCTTTGACTCTTTTGTCCCCGCCAGGACAACCGAACTTCAAGCCCTGCAAGATACTAGAAGTTGCCTGCTCCTCCTGTCCCTGCCTGCACTTCTCATGGCCTCTCTGGGAGGTGGGCTGGAGGAGACAGGACAAGGAAGCCCCTGTACACCGGATCCTGAGGGCTGCCCTGGGGTGGGGGGTGAGCACCCATTTGCCACCCTTGGAAACCCACCCGCTGAGCCTCCTTCCTGCTTGGAAATACTCTAGGGCTTCTGTACTCACAATACATTTCCTTGGAAGACTGCCCTCCCAGGGTTGCCATGGTGACTATTTTGGTACTGCATGCTAGAAAAAGCAGAGGCACCTGCTGGTCACACCACCAAAACTTGTCTCTCTGAAAAATCAGCAGATGGCATTTGTCAGAATTTCCTACTTCTTGATTAATTTGGGGGGATGAAAGAGGGGGTGGCAGCGCCGATGCCCTCGAATCTGGACTTGCTGAGTCGTTGGCTCAGGGAAGGGGGGAAATAGTTGTGCCCAGAACCCGGGCACACCCTCTGATTTTGAGGGGTCACTTCGCTTCTCCAGAGAGAGGATGGCTGGTGATCTGGATTCTAGGAAAATAAAACACCCGGAAGACCAAGATGCTGCCTCCATATGTCGGGGGCTGGGATTTCAGTATCAGGTGGAAAAGACCTACAGCTTACTCCGTGTAGTCACTTTCCAGGGCTCCCCAGGCTTTAACCAGAGGGAGACATCTCAACCCTGAGCAGCATCCGAATCTCAACTTTGTCTTCTATGAATTGGGTGATCATGGACAAGTTCTTCAGCCTGGCTAAATTTCTTTCCTCACTTGGGAAACAGGGATGATGAGAGCATCTAGCTTGCGTTGATGCAGTAGGTGTTAAGGGGGATCCTAGTCATTATTATGACACTATTGTTATTTTTATTGTTATTCTCAATGAGAATAAAATGTGGGCCTGAAGGAGCATGAGTGGCAGGGATGGGCCAATCCACAGGTTCACTTTCCTTTTGAGTCTAAGTCCTGGGAACTTGGTGGATACAGGTCAGTAAATGGAAACCACTAGCCCCTCTGGAGGAGAGAGGTGGGACTTTCTATTCCACAAAGCTCCAGACTCCCTGGGAGCAATCTACTCTGCCCTGTTAAGTACTGTGAGTCGACCTTGACTCGATGCCAGTGAGTTTGGTTTTGGTTTGGCACTCCCGAAAGCAAGTCAATCTGTTGGAGAGTCTGATCTAGCTGGAGCAGTAGAAACGAAGCTTCAGTCCTACACAGGTCCTATACTGTGTCTCTAACAGAACCCTACTCTGTTCTGCTTTCTTAGGAACCTGTTCCCCTGACTCTCACATCCCAGCTTTCAGATGCCCTTTGCACAACTTGCGAGGCCATGTCTTCCCCTTGTTTCTTAGTACACTTCGACGACAGGTGAGAACTGGTTCCCAAAACGTGCATCGACTCAAACCTCCCAAACAAACTTGTTGTTCTTGTGTCAATTCCCACTCACGTGACTCCACGTGGGTGTGTCAGAGTCGAACTCTGCCCTGTAGAATTTCCAATGACCGTGATCTTTCCAAAGTAGATCACCAGGACTTTCTTCCAAGGCACCTTGGGGTGAAGTCAAGCCTCCAGCCTTTTGAGAGTGCTCATTTGTTTGGGGCCATCCAGTGACTTTTTATAGGGACTGTCACTCCCAAAGTTGAAGAGTCTTGAGGATTCATCACATAGCTTCTTCCCTCTTCTTTCACATTTCCCGCCAGCAGTTCTGTTCTGTGATGAAGCATGGGAGGAGTCTGGGATGGCAGCCATTCTTAAGACTCTCCCACTGATTCCAAAAGAACCTGGGAACCTTCCTCAGGAGAGTTCTCCAGACAGCCATGGCTGATTGATCCTTGTATCCCTGCTGTAGGGAAAAGACTCCCGAAGTAGACGTCAGTGGGGCTGATTCTGATCCCACGGATGCACTTCTTTTGCAAACTGACAACCCCATGCTATTATTCAGTGTTACTAACAGCACACAGCACATGTTTGGGCTGCAGCACTCTGTGGTTTACATATGCCGTCTCATGGAACCCACGCAACGACCAGGTGGCACAGTGGTTAGCACTGGGCTCTGTGGCAGTTACATAATTTCACGTAAACTGGATAAAGTGTGGGGTGGAGTCTAGTCTGTGAAGCAGGTCACAGCCTGATGGTGCCTCCTTGTGGGCATGGCCTTCTCATAAGGAGGATGCTGGGGACATCCCCCCTCTGCCTCTCTGCCTTCACCTTCCTGTTGACTAGCCACTCTGAGGCCTGCGAGCACCTCGGAGATGCATCCACCGCCATTGTCTCCACAGGACTTTGTGTCCACCGGCCGGTGATGCTCCTGCCTTCTACGGCATTGCACGTGGCTGTGTGAGACTGAAGAGGGACTTATGGACTAGTATCAGATGTATGAACTTGAGTTGGCCTGGGCTGGGCTGTTTTCCTGGCACACAATGGCTCCTTGATAAAAAGTTCTTTCTGGCTATTTTGTAAAATCATCTTATTGGGGGCTGGTACAACTCTTATCACAATCCACACATACACCCATTGTGCCAAGCACTTTTGTACATTTGCTTCCCTCATCGTTCTCAAAACACTTGCTTTCTACTTGAGCCCCTGGTATCCGCTCCTCATCTTCTCTCTCCCTCCACACACGCCCTCCCCCACGAACCGCTGGCAATTTAGAAATTATTATTATTTTGTCATATCTTACACCATCCACCGTCTCCCCTCACCCTCTTCTCCGCTGTCCAAAGCTCTTTCTGTCAGATGGAGGTGGGTCACTGGGTTTGTTTCTTTCGTCAGACCCGCCTCACAAGGACAGCAGCTCTGCAGGAGAAAGACAGGCCTTTCTGCTCCCATCAACCGCTACCGTCCTAAAAACCCACCCCGGGTCGCTGAGTCAGCATGGATTCGATGGCAGCGAATGTGACTTTGGACTTTTGCGATTCCCATTTTCAGCCGGGGAGATGCAGTTGACAGCGGTGTAGTTATTTGGGCGAGGTTCTCGCTGGCCTGTGGCCAGGGAAGGATGTAAACTCAGGTTTTCTAAGCACACATACTCTGTCTTAACAAATCTGCTCTGCCGTCCTGGGGGAACTCACAGCCGAGTGGGGCAGCTGGCAGTTTGAAACAAATGATTTCAACCGGTTGCGAGAGTGCTGGAAGAGGTGAGGGTGTAATTACACTTTTCACAAACCTGTCCTCTCCCCTCCACTCTCTTGTTGGCGACTGGGTGGCAGGAACCAGATATGAACCGTCTTGGTATGCCTCGCGCGAGGTAGGTGCTCCGTAAATATTTGCTGGCTTGTTGGAGTTGAGGGAGTGGGATCTGACGACTCCCTCAGATGGAGCTGGGTGTCTGAGCGGATGATTGCTTTCGTGTGGATCACAAGCCCTAAGGGTGTGTTCTTGTTTCTGAAGCAGGAGCCAGAAAACGCCCGTGTCTGCTTAAGGATGCAAGAACGCTCAAAAGAGGAATGATGATCACGGCAGGTGAATTTGCAACAACCTGGGCCCCTTTGGTTTCTGGGTCATTTGCCACCGGCCACCTTGGATCCGGATACATTCCAAAAAGTTTCTGGCTATTCAGTTTCCCGGAGGAAGGAGTTCAAAATGCAAACTAAGAAGCCAGACCTCTGTCTTTGCAATGAAACACCCGTGGGCTACATTTCATATGGAATAGATTGCGCCAACCTGCCCCTGCCCCACCAATCCTCAGGTTTATTGGTCTGAACTTGGACATACCGAGGAGCAGGGAGCTCACCACCATTTGCTCCACCTTTGAGAAGTTCTACGCCACAGAAAGAGTCGTCGTAGTCAGTGCGAGCTGCCTCCAGAAAGTCATCTTGTCCAGCCTTCCAACCTAAGCCCAAGCAGGGCCGCTTCTGCTTCCTTTGCCTCAGCAAAGTCCTTTAGAGATTAGAGTCCCACCTCTGTCAGGGCCGAGGTCTCTGGAGTCATCCTTCATGAGTGAGATGGCCAGGCCCCACATAGCCTGGTCAGAGCTCAATAGACAGACATGTGAGACTAGGATCGAACATAGTAACGGTGGTTTAAGCAGTATGGTGACCGTGGGCATTGCACTTCAAAATGCCTGACTTGTTGTGACAGTGGCCTTCATGTTTGATGTAGCTTGTATGCCTGGTGATTTGGATTCCATTGCTCTTGGTCTCATCATGGCCGCCAAAACAGAGCTTAGTGTCCCACCGGAAGTCAGCATTCTTCAATAACCTCTTGGACACTCTCATGATGGAGACACATGAAAGAGCTACAAAGCAAAGGGGGGAGCCTTGTCTCCTCCTCCCTGCATGTGTCCCAGTGTGTATAGCCAGGATTCACCCCGTGAGAACCAGCCCACAGGAGAACAGGAAGATGCAAGAAAACACAGAAAAGCAACTCGGGTTCAGAGGTCTGGAGAGGCAGGTGTGACACGGACAATTCCATTTACTGTGAAGCAGAGATGCCAACACTCACTCAGCTCAGTGGAGACAAAGTGTCACGTAATCTGAATCGTGCTGGGTGGCCTCCAGTCCCCCCTCATCAGGTCACATTGACAAGAAATACCAGCCTGACATCCAGAGAGCAATACAAATATAGCTATATTTTGACTGAGGTCTCTTGTCAGGAGGCAAGATGGGGAGATTTCATTGAAAGCATCAAAGATAAATTCTTCTTTGACTGTTTATCTCTCCAAGATTGTCCATATCCTGCTAGCTGCACCATGGGCTGCTTGTGCTAGCTGCACAAGCTCTTTCCTCCCCCTACTTCTCTCTGCAAATCTTCAGATCAAATTGCCTCCTGGGGAACAGAGAGATGCAAGGAAACCAAGCTCCTGATTGCCTTCTCTTCCTCCTCCCCTCCCCCCTGTAACCATATCCATACAAATGGTCTTCAGAAGATTCCTGGGTAAGCTCCATCATCTTTACATTCCATTTTCCCAAGAGTGGCTTAGAAAGTTTTCAGAGAGAAATATCAGAGGCATATTTCAGTGGGCAGACACTGTGCTTGGAAAACAACATGTACTGACCCGAGCAAGTTAGAAGAACATTGAAAGTACCGTGGACTGCCAGAAGGACAAACAAAAGTAGTCTTGGAAGAAGTACAGCCAGAATGCCCCTTAAAGACAAGAATGGCGAGACTTCATTTCTTGTACTTTGGACATGTGGTCAGGAAAGAACAGTTGGGGGGGGGGGGGCGGAGGGGAACCCATCACACTTGGTAAAGTAGAAGGGCAGCGAAAAAGAGGAAGACCTTTGACAAGATGATTGTCATAGCGGCTGCCACAATGGGCTGAAACATAAGATGGTGCAGGATGGGGCCATGTTTCCTTCGGCTGTGCATAGGGTCCCTTTGAGTTGGAATTGATTTGACAGCACCCCACAACAAAAACAAGTAGGTTAGAACTTCCATCCTTACTTTACCCTTCCATTTACACTACAGGAGGGTGTGTTAGCTTTGGACGTGCTGGGAATGGTACACGCACACAATCCTGGGTTCAATTTCCAGTTTAGCTGCTTGCTAGCTGTGTGATCTTGGGCAAGTCATTGAACTTCTTTGAGATCTAGTTTCATTAGCTGCAAAATGGGATCACAATACCTTCCAAGACCTTGGAAAGATGAAAGGAGATAATAAGGATACGTGCCCGGAAATGATCTATATCTTCCATGGTAAGTCATATTTCATCAGCATTGCGCTGACATCAAGGGATGTGTCCGCATGACTCAGACTAAGTCTATTTCCTAGAAATGTCCTTATAGAGTGGATGAGTCAGGACAGGTATCCTAATCTCTGTAACAGGGAATAGATTTTGCTGAGTCCAGTAGAAGTTGGTGGGAGGGATCAGGATAAGCAGAGCCCCTGGATGACTTCCTGGAGAAATGGTGTTTCAAAGGGCTCTTGCTGAATGGTCAGATTAGGCTATAAAGGAAAACAGGGGAAAGATTGCACCATGGAATTAGTAAATAATCTGGTCAAGTTGCAAAAGGGATGGTAATTTGGTATTAGACTAATTAGGACTAACTTTTCTAGCCCATGGTTGGACTTGCAAGCAGACTACATAGCTCAAAACCAAAAATGTTAGGTAACTTGGTGTCCCGGTTTCTAAGCCTGTTCCTGACGCTCTCTGGGACCCTGATTCAGAAGCCTGCATTGGATAAACGGCATCATCTCTAGTTTCTTAGATGTGGTGTTACACTATATATTTGAGCTATTAATTCATACTGATTTGTAAATTTATCAATCTAATTTAAATATGAAAAGAATTCAGACCCACAAGTGACAAGATAAGACAAAGAAGGCGAGAAACAGCCCTAAAAGAATTTGATATTAAGGGACTTCCAAAGGAAGCTGTATATGAACCCATGGTGTGTAGTTGGTGACAGTCATCAACTTGGTGGTTTGAAATCACCAACCATTCTGAAGGCTTTAAAAGATTTCAAGGCTTGGAAACCCAACGGGGCAGTTCTTCTCTATCCTGTAGAGTCACCATGAGTTAGAGCTGATTAGATGGCAGGGAGGTTTCTTTTTGGTATGGGAGACTGTGCAACATATACAGAGACTACAAGGTGGATATGGCAAAACTAGAAAACAGCATGAGAAGAGTAGGGGAAAAATGAAAAGATATACATGGAAGGTATGAGGCCAATATAAACTGTTGAAAATGTAAGACTTTGGCCCCTTCCTACCACACACCAGGCTGAACCATTAAGGGAGTGCAACAGAGCAGCAAGAGGAGCAAAGTGACAAAGTCCCAGATGAATCCCTAAAATAGACTTCAGACTTGGTGGGCAGTGCTTGGCATCTCATCAGACTAGATTGGAAAGCATTCATAAAGGTCATCAGACCGAACTGGAACTATTTAAAGGCTCCTCCTGCCCCTGCCAACCCCATGTCTATATAAGATAGGCAAGATAAACACTCTGGAGGAGAAAACAATGGGACCGATGGTTCCAGGGGGACTTGGGAGAGGGGGAGATGAAGGAAAATAAGGGCAAAACCAAAAAATTCAGGGAGAAAGGAACAACAAATGATCTAAATTAATGGCAAGGAGGGTGTTGAACACCTGGTGGGGTTTGATCAAATGCAATGTAGCCAAGAGGAATTACTGAGAGCCAAATGAAGGTGGCACATGAGAGTGGGACAGGAGGAAAGTAAAAAGAAATAGAGGAAAGAGCTAGAGGACAAAAGACATTTATAGAGGTATAAATATAGGAATGTACATACGTAAATATATTTATATATAGCCTTAGGGACATAGGTCAGTTACACATACTTACATGTTAAGTATTACGATAGCAGATGGACATTGGGCTTCTATCCAAACCCTCTCTCAACTGCAAGAATTCTTCATTCTAATAACCTGGAGCTCAGTGACACTCCCTTTCCCAACATAATCACTGGAGACAAAGCAGGTACATAAGTAAATATGGTGAAGAAGGCTGATGGTGCTGGGTTATCAAAAGATATGTGTCTGTGGTCTTAAAGGCTTGAAGTTAAACAAGCGGTCATCTAACAGGGAAGCAACAAACTCCATATAGAAGAAGCACAGCAGCCTGTGTGATCACAGGTGTCAACAGGATCAGGAATCAGGCATTAGGAGACTTAAAGCAATCACCTTGATGCAAATAAGGAGGATCAGAGTAGAGACCCAAAGCCCCATCTCTAGATAGTTGGACATCCTTCACAGAAGGGTCACAAGGAAAGGATGGGACAATCAGGGTGCTGTATAGCACCGAGGGAACATGCAACCTCTAGTTCTTTAATGCTTTCTCTCTCTCACACACACATACCCCCTTCATGACCCCAGCTCTATCTTACAAATTTGGCTAGACCAGAGCATGTACTCTTGCACAGATATCCAGAACAGATAACCCCCTCAGGAACAGTAATAGGAGTAGCAATACCATGCGCATAGGGGGAAGGTGGTGGGAGAAGGGGGAGAAAAAGTGAAAAGATTGCAATGATCAATGTATATTACCTTCCCCTGTGTGTATTATGAGCAATAGAAACATGGGTGAAGGGAGACAGTGGATGGTGTAAGACATTAAAATAATAATAATTTATAATTTATCAAACAGTCATGGTGGGGGTTTGGGGGTGGGGAGGGAAAAAGAAAGAAGCTGATACCAAGGGCTCAAGGAGAAAGAAAATGTTTTGAAAATAGTGATGGCCACATATGTACAAAGGTGCTTGATACAATTGATATATGTATTGTTATGAGTTGTAGAAGCCCCCCAATAAAATGATTTTTATATAAACATAAAAGTAACATATAAGACTTTATCGCAATTTTCATAAATATTTTGAAGAGCTAAAGAGAGAAGTTTCCCTGAGTGTGGTAGTTACATAATCTGTTGTCAGTTTGAGAGGATTAAGAGTGAAGGGATGAAGTTTAAGTTGCCAATCAGGTCGCAGTATTATGATCTCATTTGGAGGCACTAAAGAGATAACTAGCTCATTGGAGGTGGGGGCACAGGCTCAGTCCCTGTGAGACATTCCTGAAGAGAAGCCACATGGAGCTACCGTGGTGCAGTCAGAGCCCTGGGAGCTGAAGGAGCCATGTGGAGACCCCTGCCAGTGCTAAGAAGGTCGTGATACCACTGGATCCACAAGACTTCCCACCCACAGACAGGTGATCATCCTGCATGCAATCCCATTGCATGTATTTTGTGAGTCTGAAGAAGAGCTTATAGATTGGCATTGGGCAAATAGGCTAATATCAGACTTATGAACTTGATCTAGACTGGGCTGGAATGTTTTCTTAATGTATAGTTGCTCTTGTATATAAAGCTCTCTCACACACATATGCATGTTTATGAATTTGTTTCTCTAGTCTACCTGGACTAACACACTGAGCCAGGAGGTTTCCTGCCAATGACTCCCCTAGAGGGTAGAGACAATCTGACTGTGGATCTCCAGGGGAAATGTCTCATACAGGCCAGGAAGTCCTTCTGTCAGCAGCTGCAGCAGGATCAGGATTAGATGTGAGTAGCCTTGATTCAATCTGTCTCAGAGAAATCATTATTGGTTCTTCTCTTTTGAGACCCAATTTGGTATATCCCTAACTAATTTTTTTTTGAAATTTTAAATTGGGTTTACAGAGCAAATTCTCATTAAATAGTTCATGTACATTTGGTTTCATGTCATTGATTGCAGTCTCCACAGCATAACATCAGTTTTTCATATTCTTCTATCACTCTATCCATGACCTTCTAATGCGATCAATTTGGGGCCAGTTGATGGCGGTAGCTGAGCACTATCTAGCTCTTCTGATCTCAGGGTTATGAAGACTCGTGTTGTCATGCTTCATTAGGTCACTGGACAAATTATGTCCACCCAGCTTCAATTTTCTTCTTCCCCCAAAGTAGAGCTCAATAGTTGTTCCTTAGATGGCCACTCACACGCTTCTAAAGCTCCAGGTGGTCCTCACAGAAAGAGAATATATAGTATTGCTTTTGTGAACCATGCTATATCAATTAGCCTTGGTATCCCCTGAAACTGTGGAGTTGAGTCCCCAGCCCAGTCACTCAGATCCTCAACGTAGTTGGTTATGTCTAAGAAGTTCGCATAACTTTGCCCTCTGGATATCCTACCATGTTCATGAACATATTTGCAGTAAAAATAAATGCTGTTTGATGCCAGCCAGCCAGCTCCAACCCATAGCAAACCTGTGCAGAACAGCGTGAAACACGGCGTGGTCCTATGCCACCCTCACAGCTGTTCCTATGTCTAAGCTCATTGAGGCAGCCACTGTGGCAGTCCATCTTCTTGAGGACCTTCCTCTTTATCAGCACACCTTCACTTTAGCAACCATGATCCTTCTACAGAGGCTGGTTTCTCCTAATGATTGATCCAAATATGTCATTCAAAGTCTTGCCACTTTTACCTCCAAAGAACACTCTGGCCTTCCTTCTCCCATTCGCAGTCCATGAGTGCTTCAACTATTCTTCCCCAGCATCATGATTCAAATGCAAAAATTTTTCTATGGTCTTCCTTATTCAATGTCCAACTTTCACATGCATATGATGCAATTAAAAATATCCTGGCTTGGGTCACTTGTACTACAATCCTCACAGCAGCATCTTTGCTGTCCAATACTCCAAAGAGGTCTTGTACAGTAGAATTTACTGAATGCAATGTGTCTTTTGATCTCTTGACTGCTGTTTTCATGAACATTCATAGTGGATTCATGTAAGACAAAGTCCTTGACAATGTCAAACTTTTCTCCATTTATCACGATGTTACCTATTGGTCCAGTTGTAGGGATTTTGGTCTTCCTCAAATTGAGTTGTAATTCAGGCTGAAGGCTGCAATCCTTGATCCTCATCAGCATTAGCAATGATATCTCTTGTTCCACATCCTCTTCTGAATCTGGCCTGAACTTGTGACAATTCTCTGTCAATGTATTGCTGAAACTGTTGGTGGATAATCTTAAGCAAAATCTTACTAGAATGTGATGTAAATGATATCATTTTATAGTTGGAGGTTTCTGTTGGATCACCTTTTTTTGCAATGCGCACAAGTTTGAATCACTTCCAATCAGTTGGCTAAGAAGCTGTCTTCCAAATTTCTTGACATAGATGATTGAGTGCTTCCAGTGCCTCCTTAGCATTCTGAAACATTTCATTGGGTATTCTAGCAATTCTTGGAGCCTTATTTTTGGCTAATGCTTTCAGTACAACCTGAACTTCTTCATTGAGCTCCATTGGTTCTTGCTTATATGCTATCACCTGAAATGTAGGACTGTCGACTGATTCTTTTTGATGCAGTAACATTGTGTAGTCTTTCCATCTTCTCTTGATGATTCCTGCATCATTCAATATTTTGCCTATAGAATCCTTCAAAATCTTAACTTGAGACTTTGCTTTTTATCCCTAATCGTTTTATTGGGGGTTCATACAACTCTTATCACAATCCATATATCTATCCACTGTGTCAAGCACATTTATACATTTGTTGCCATCATAATTCTCAAAATATTTGCTTTCTTCTTGAGCCCTTGGTATCAACTCCTCATTTTCCCTCCCTCCCCATGACCCCTTCCTTATGAACTCTTGGTTACTCATAAAGTATTATCAGTTTGTCATGTTTTACACTGTCCAATGTCTTCCTTTACCTACTTTTCTATTGTCTGTCCCCCAGGGAGGGAATTTATGTAAATCCTTGTGAGTGGTTCCCCCTTTCTACCCCACCCTCCCAGTATTGCCACTCTCACCACTGGTCCTGAGGGATTCATCTATCCTGGATTCCTTGTGTTTCCAGTTCCTATCTGTACCAGTTTACATCCTCTGGTCTAGCTGGATTTGTAAGATAAAATTGGAATCATGACAGTGGGGCGGGGGTCATTAAAGAACTAAAGGAAAGTTGTATGTTTCATCTTTGCTACACTGCACCCTGACTGGCTCGTCCCCTCCCTTCTGTCAGGGGATATCCAATTGCCTTTGGGTCTCCACTCTGCACTTCCCTTCACCAGCCTGTGTGATCGGGAGGGATCAGGTATCAGGTATCAAAGAGGCTTGACTTTTTCATTGAGTTTGTTCAGCTTCAGATATTCTGAGCATGCTCTTTCCTTTTGGTTTTTTCATTGTAGCTTCTTACACATTTCATAATATTTGATTTTGTCTCCTCAAGCTGCCCTTCCAGCTTCTATATTCAGCTCCTTGACTTTACCTGTTCTTCGATTTGTTTCAGATAGCAGATCTCAGCCTTTGGGGGTCAAACAGTCCTAACACAGGTGTCGCCTGATTCATCACAGTAGAAAAATTACAGCTATGAAGTAGCAGTGGGAATCATTTTCTAGTTGGGGAGGTCACCACCATATGAGGAACTGTATTAAAGGGTTATGGCATGAAGAAGGTGGCAAACCACTATGCTATAATTAAGAGTAAGTTTCAGAGTCTCTTCTGACATCCACTTTGATCTTTCCTTTATTCCTGCCTTTCTAATGACCTTTTGCTTTCTTCATGAATGATGGTCTTGATGTCCTCCCACAGTTCATCAGGTCTTCTGTCATTAGTGCTCACTGCATTAGACTTGCTCTTGTGGTGTTCTCAAAATTCAGGTGAGATCGACTCAGGGTGGTATTCTGACTCTTGTGCATTTGTTCTAATTTCCATCAGCTTTGTCCTGAAATCACATATGAGCAATTGATGGCTTGTTCCACCCTCAGCCCCTGGTCTGGTTTTAGTTACTGATATTGAGCTTCTCCACTGTGTCTTCCCACAGGCGTAGTCAATTTTATTTCTGTTTATTCCACCTGGAGAAGTCCATGTGTATAGTCAGTCACCTTTTGTATTTTTGAGCAAAAGGTATTTGCTATGAACAAGTCCTTGGTTTTGTAAGAGTCTATCATACAACCTCCAGCTGCATTCCTACCATCAAGTTCATATTTTCCAGCTGCTGTTCCTTCCTCTTGGTTTCCAACTTTTGCATTCCAATCACCAATAACTATCAAAGCATCTTGATTGCATAATTGATTGATTTCTGACTGAAGCAATTTGTAGAATTCTTCAATATCTTTATCACTAGCTTTTGTGGATGTGCACAAAGTGGAATAATAATGGTATTGACTGGATTTCCTTCAAGGCAGCTAGATATAATCCTAACACAGGCAGATTGTACCCCATGAGGGATTTAGCAATAGCCTTTTGACAATGAATGTTATGCCGTCCCTCTTGATTGTGTTATTCCTTTTGTGGCAAACCGTATGAGTTTCTGATTCAGAATGGTCAATACCAGTCCATGTTAACTCACTAAGATCTAGGATATCGATCTTCATGAGACCTGTTTCATTTTTGAAAACTTCCATTTTTCCTAAGTTCATGCTTTTCACATTCCAAGTTCCAATCCTTAGGAGATTTTTTCAGTTTTTTCTCTTTACCTTGAGTTGTGCCCTGTCAATTAATGGAGATCCCAAAGGATCCATTCCCACAGGTTTTCCCCAACTAAGGTCACCATCGTCAACTCCCCTCCAAGAAATTAGTTCTTCTTCAGTCACCTTTCATGTGCCTTCTGACCCCAGGGGCCCATTCTCTGGCACTATCTCTGATAATATCCTGCTTCCTTTCTTTAGGCTTTCAGTCTTTGACAATGCTTTGAAGTTATGCATAAGTTTTACAACAGCTTCTTCCTCCAAAGTGGGTAACCAAGTCTTTCTCCATTGTCAGTTCTTAGTCTGGAAGCTCCACTGAAACCTGTCCACTTTGGGTGACCCTGCTGGCATTTGAAATACCAGTGACATAGCGTCTAGCATCACAATGACACACAAATCAATACAGGATGATAAACTGACAGGTGGTGACAAACATAAATGCTCATATGTAAAATATCTTCTGTCAAGTCTCTTCTATTCCGTCTGTGTGCCTACCCATGCATCTACTCAAGTTATTAGATGTTACATGATGTCAATTAGGTTGCAACAAATAAGGAACATCTGTCAGTTTTGGGTCATCCTCACAGTTTTTAAATTTGAGTCCATTGTTACAGACACTGTGTCAATTCATTAACTTTTGCTGCCCCTCCGTTTTTAAGCATGATGTCTTTCTCCAGGACTGGCCTCTTATAATTACATGTCCAAAGTACAAGAGACAAAGTCTTACCATCTTCACTACCAAGTAGTATTCTAGTTGTACCTCTTCCAAAATAAGACTTGCTTATTCTCCTCGAAGGCCAAGGTATTTTCAGTATTCATTTCCAGTACAATAATTCAAATGCATCAATTCTTCTTCAGTCTACTGTACTGAAGGTTCAACTTTCAGATGCACAAGCCCCAAAGTGGTATTTTTGCTCTTTAACACTTTGCAAAAAGTTTTGTGCAACAGACTTTCCCAATGTAATGCGTCATTGATTTCGTAACAGCTACTTCCACAAACATTGACCAAATCTGTGAGAACTTCAGTCTTTTCCCAGGTTATCAAGGCATTCTCATTTGGTCCAGTTGTGAGGACTTTTGTTTTCTTTACATTGAGTTATAACTCAGACTGAAGGCTATAGCCCTTGACTTTAATCAGCAAGTACTTCATGTCTTCCTCATCTTCGCTTGTCTATCTGTTTGTTGTACTTTGGGGGCTTGCATGTTGCGGTGATACTGGCACTGGTATTTGGAATTCAAGCAGGGTTATCAAGGTGAATAGGCCTTCAGCAGAGATTTCAGAATAAAAGCAGTCTTCAAAGATGGAATTGGCTGTCCATTTCTGAGTGTTTAGTCCTTGAAAACCTTATAAAGAGCAGTGGGATGTTGTCAGACAAAACTGCTCATAGACCAGTGTGATGGAAGGATTATGTAGATAATGGTGTTGACTCTGGCTGTCTTTAACTCTTGCATCCCTCCCAGGGTTTTCCAGCCTCCATCGTTTTTTTGCTGACCCCCTCTTACTGTTCATTGCTTTCTTTGCTTAAATCTACTCATGTCTACCTGTAGTTATTGATTCACTCTCCCTTCTTCCACCCCTGGTCACCATCAAAGAAGGTTTCTTTTTGTGTAAAGCCTTTTTCTTGACTTTTTTTACAATCACAGTCTCAAACAATATTTGTCCTTTTGTTATAAACTAACTTCACTCACCATACTATCCTCCAGGTTCACGTATGTTATGAGGCCATTTGCAGATTTGGGTTAATCTTCAAAGTTGCATAGAATTCCATTGTGCATTTGTATCATAGTTTATATATCCATTCTTTCAATGATGAGCATTTTGTTTGTTTCTATCTAAGAAACAAATATATTCTACCATGTAAGTAAAAGATAGGAAGAGAAACTCCTGATTTTATTGACAGATGCAGAAAAGACATTTGGTGAAATATATTACTCCTTCCTAATAAAAGCATCCAACAGAATAGGAATAAAGGGGACTTCCTCAGTATAATTAAGGGTTTGTATGCAAAACCAATGACCAACACTATTCTTTTTTTCCCCAATCTTTTTATTGGGGGCTCATACATCGTTTTTCACAATATATAAATAAGCATACTCGTCAAGCACCCTCACATGTTCACTTCTATTATTGTTCTCCAAACATCCACCTTTTCCCTTAAGCCCCTAGTATCGGCTTTTCCATTCCTTCCCCTCTTCCTCTGGTCTCTCCTCCCCTCCAACCCTCAACACTTTATACATTGTTATTGTTTTGTCATATCGTACACTGCCCGACCTCTCCCCCAACCCACTCCTTTGATACCCGTCCTTCAAATAGGAGCTTGTGTATATATATCCTTGCTGTTGGTTCCATCTCTCTACCCCCCCCCTTCTCTCCACCCTTCCAGTATCTCCAATCTAACCATTGGCCCGAAGGGGCCCA